>JAHLJT010009355.1:21590609-21603109 GCA_031308135.1 Acheta domesticus | reverse complement strand
GTTGCGCTTATCAGTACTAAAGTATTTTTCGTAGATCTATTATGAAGAGTCTATAAACTAAAATTCAAATGGCTATTTCCTTATTGATAATTTAGTAATTTGTTGATGGTACAAGTGGTGAACATTATGAGTGGCGATATGTTGTTTTTATGTTCTTTAGGGTTCAGACAGGATATTCCAGGATGATTTTGATGATTATGGATTAAGGTATTATGGTAATAATATTTATAAATTATTTTGTTTCCTCTCACTCACTAATTCTTTTATTTTTATTTTTTTCCGACTGACACAAATGTCTTTCGTAAATGACAATGGCATTTATTAAATAAATGTCAGGATTGAATTTCAAAGTCAAATATTGTGATTACTTTGCATTACACTTGTTAAAGTTTAAAAATTAAGTTGAAAAACGTTATTTGAACTCTGATGCACTTCATCGTTTTATTGATTATTTCCCCGTCTTCTTGTTTAATTTTTTGAATGGCGATGTAAAATCTCGATCTTAAATAAAGCTTCATTGTCTTTTCTCACAATTTTTTTCTCGGTACTTCTCAACAGATATTCGAATTGTTCTATAGTTATGTTGTTCTATAGTATCTGAAAAGGAATTTTCATGAGCAGCAGGTTTTTAACAAAATCGGAAAAATAAAGGAATAACTGAAAAATACAAAAATAAAGCTAAAATACAGAAGGGGATATTCGGTTACAGTGTCCAGACAATGTGACAATATGAATATGATGTCACATTTCTGTTTACAAATTCTTTTCTCGACTTTCTCAGCTGTTACACATCTATTTCTTGGTTGTAACGTAATATTATAGATTTTTCACTTCCGCCTTCTCCTGTGAAACACATTCATAAGTTCGGTGGCTTATTCAGTTTTGTAGAATATTCCCTGGAAACGGAATTCTCGAACGTTTGAATAATGTGTCAGGACTATTTTCTAATTCTTGTACGAAGCATACGAATTTAAGATGAGACAATTTGTGTCATTTATCAGCTTCAATTGTGGCACGATTCACGACCTATTGTACTAATGTTGGATTGGAAAGGAACTTAATTATTCAGCCATTTAGCCCACGTTTATCAAAATGCATCCAATTTTTATTCAAATTAACCAACACCGGATACTATTTTGCACATTCATTTGTGTAAGCAGCTTTCAAGGGGTCACATCTTTTCCGCAATCATGTGAAGTGAAAGCTTGCCAGCCGCTGCTACGCCACTTACGGGAAACTTGTTTTCGGCAGACGGAGACGAAGCTAGATAGCGTGAAAATTGTGCTCTTTTTTAGACTTCTTTTTTCTTTAACTTTTAAATATAATTGGCCGTCTTTATAATGACTTCTGGCAATTTGATCGTAACATGACGTTCAGTCTTGTTTGCAACATTATACTTGGCGCTTGCTTCATCTCCTTGTTCACTCTTCCCCCTTCGTTTGCCTCTATCAAGTTCGTTTAATGTTATTTGCTCGTTGACGCTTGACTCATGTTGCTGAGGTATGGCTTTCGATTTGCATTTTCTATGTTATCTGTCGAGGTTTTCGAATATGTATTCTCTAGTCATTATTTTACGATTCTCCGAAAACTTAAGAAGCAATATTTTCATTTTAACTTATCAGAAAATGTGTTAGTATTCAAAGAGAAAATATTTCACTACAGGCAGCTCTAAGTTTTCTTCCTTAATTGTAAGAAAATAACGAGAATCCCGAAGGTGACTGCTACCAGTGAGACTCAGTGAATGAGTGGCACAATGAAATTGCACATCATGGAACAACTCGTCTCAAGAGAGCAATGTGGCTCTTAAACTTATAAAAGAATCACAAAGTTTTACAAGAAACGTAATTAACCGGGAATTAGAAAATTTAATCAAAGTTCGTTTGTTGTTACATTTCTTAACATTTTTCCTTGTATTTTTTGTGTATAAGATGAAACTAACGTTACGTGAATGTGCTGCTGCAGGTTTCATCGCTGTACAGATGTCAGAGATTAGAGAACGGATTTTTATGTAATTACATATTTTTTGTTTTTCTACTTACCGTTCTCAAAATTGTAATCTTGGCAAATCATCGCCTTCCTAATACAATATCGAATTTTTTCGTTACGTATTTTTACATATTTAGTACTGTATTACATATTTTACATGTTTTGCTGTTTTCACAATATATTTTTTTTATTTTATCAATTTTCTTCAATTTAATTCCTTATTTTTTATGAAAAGATGTATTTTTTTAAATCAGCGTTTTTCCTACATTATTGGGGAAATCTAGGTGTCCAAAATATCATTGACACTGTGTTTTATGATTTGTAACCTTAATTTCCGAGAAAAATTTGCGATCGCCGACATGTAACACTTCGATGAAGATGCTACAGTATATGTTTCCTGGTCGTAGATCTCGCCAGTTTATGCGATGGCTTCTATTGCGATTAGTCCGGCTGCTAACCTATGGTCCTGGATTACAATAGATGAAGCTTTTACTACTGACGTAAAGTGAGAATTTTTCTAAATGTAATTTCGTACTATGTAAATGGTTTTTAATTAGAGAATTTTAATATTAAATATTATATCCGATTTTACATATTTATTACATATATTTACTGTTTTTATTACATATTGATGTACATATTTTGACGTTTAATACTAGATATTTTTTTGGTCTCTAGTTATGATAGTTTCACTTCACGCCACTGGTTGCTCTGACGAGCCGTGGCATGCTTCGGTGGTGCGAGGCGCGCCACTGTCGCCAGAAGGTAGCTCCTTGACATCTCTGCTCTTCTCAGACGTTGCGACCGACTGAGACACAAACCGATGCAGTGCCTTCGTGAAGAAAGCTTGCAGCGTGCGTCCCTGAACAGTAGGTAGCTATTCGTTCGCAAGTGCTGCGTCGCTTAGCGACCGGAAGTCGACTCAACGAGTCGATTGAGGTTCTTCCCGTTTCACTCACGTCACCTACCGGACACCCGTTTGTCCACCGCGCCGGGTTGACTCCCCCCCCTCTCTTGAATAACTCCCTCCCTTGTGTTTTTTCGTCTATTGCTGAGCGTTCATTTCTATTTGATTTTGGTAAAACTTCAAGTCCCTTTCCCAGAATTAAGACTCGTCTTAGTAAAGGTCTCCTACATTCTCCATAATGTGCTATTATTTCGGTTTATTACTACGAGCTGTCTCCTTTCACAATTAAATTAAAATAATATTAACTATACTAGTTTACTGTAGCGTCGCTGAATCTGTAAACTGTTTTAAAAGTATTTTTATGTGTTAAACATTTCTTTCATACTTCATTTCTTTCGTGCCTTACTTTATTCTTATATACTTAAAGTTTTTGGCGTGTGACTTAATAATGAATCGTAGTAGCTGTTAATGTTATACTCCCGTTCAAAAATTCCCGAGACCTAATGGCCTTGTATATTATCTCCATAGGGGATATGAACGGGTAATATTGCAATTTCAAAATTATAATCGACCCAAAAAATATTTCCAAGTATAAATGATGCACACAGTTAGAATCAGCTATATTTTTTACGTTTGGTTTTCTAATGTGAACATAAATGATCACCTGTAAGCTGTTCCGCATTATTCTCTAATGCTAATATAAGATCATTCTCAGTTAGTTCGGAAACTTCTGACGCAAAGTCTTCACAACTGAATTTGATTCCCCTGAGTTGCTTACCACTTCCATATTTTGGTTACTATTTTGTATGTTTTTGTGAATAAGGTGAATAAGTTGTAAGTCACATTAAATTGAAAATCAATCTTTGCACGCTTAAGAAATGTATTCTCTAGTATTACTTACAGTTCTTGTTTTCTTTGTATTTACTTGATGTTCTTTAAATTGAATGTTCCAATGTAATTTGCAAATTTATTATAAAAAATACGCATGAAATACTTCACTTTTACGTATTCTTGCCATCCTCATGGAAGAAAATTATGGTGACGTGGATAGAAAATAACCACGGGGTAATGAGGTTTAATCAATGTCACCTCGATCTATTCAGGCGGTATTGGTTTCTCCGTCTACCCACTAAGATCGCAACGGTAAAATATGCAAAACACGTTTTTGGAAATTTCTTAGAATTTTCTATGCAAATTCCAAAACAAGTTACCAGTTCCCCACCAGGAGATCGAGAAGCGACATATGTCCGGATTGGTGGACGGGAATTGGTTGAACAGTGTGTGACGGAATCGCACATACGCACACTCGCAGTTACTCAAATACTTTATTGGAATTGTTGTTTATATACCCTGAATTAAGCTCTTAATGGGAGGTTCCTCCTGGGAAGACCTTCCAAATGTCATGATTTTGTTATTATGTAAATATCTTATTATGTTAAAAACCTACGTGAGACAATAACTGCCGATCTAGGACTAAAAATATAATTAAGAGTGTTTATTTCTGTGTTTGACAGCATTAGAAATATATTATATAGTGATGGGAATTATGACTTAATAATAAATAATGTTAGAGAAATGATACTTCTTCCATCCTCTTGAATTAAGTAAATAATAACACAGCATTGAAATCCTGGCGCGTACAAAGTCTTGTGTTCGAGGCGTTGTCTTTCGGTTACAGGCTAGTTGGGTAACTCTCGAGGGAGATCTGTGGAAAGTCTGGAGTACTACAGTGGGGCCGTGGGTTGCTGACAGGTGAGATGACCTCGTATGTACAGACGGCGGCAGAAAACCGGGTTTTGAATCGAGTAAGTGGTTCGTTGCTTTATTGATATGAACGCTTGGGTGCTCGAGATTTCTCTACTAACATCCGAGATCTAACCAGAATGGTGGTTGGAGCTTGAAGTAATTTATAGCTAAATGTTTGACTTTGGATTTCTTGCTTTCAAAATTAAGTGACAAACTCCTGTAAAGTACCTGAGTAACTGTGAATGTCTGTCTCTGCGTTCGTTCGTTCGTCCGTCCGTCCGTCCGTCCGTCCGTCCGTCCGTCCGTCCGTCCGTCCGTCCGTCCGTCCGTCCGTCCGTCCGTCCGTCCGTCACTCACAATTAGACCACTTCGCTCCCACCAATCGGGACATATGAGGTGTCATTCGACGCATCTCGATCTCCTGGTGAAGAACTAATAATTAGTTTTCAGATCAGGTCGGAAAATTCTAAGATATTTCCAAGAACATGTTTTTGCATGTTTTAGAGCTTGCGATCGTATTGGGTAGACGGGGAATTGAACCTACGCTACCAACATCTATCTGTCTATATTTGTTTTCACTCCTCGATATCATAATTTTCTTTCACGGAGATGGCGACACTAATTGATGCCATCCTTACCTGCAACATTGAGTGAATCGCACGGCAGAACTATCGATTTGTAGTGTTGCTTTGAAGTTATTCATAAGAAGTGAAGTGTGTCATCCGTATAACTATAAACGGGATGTCAAACGTTTAACAATAAACTTACAAAAATCTACGTACAATATTACCTTTGAACAATTCTTGTAAGAATTACATTGTAAATGGCCGAACATAACTTCGGCATCTGTAATAAATAAGGCCTTCTATACAGTTACAAATAAATTAAAATTATTACCTTTGAACATCTTAAATTTGAAAAACTTCAAGTCAATACAGAGAAATCCAGAACTGTGAGTAAGTCTAGAGGATGAAAGTACATCTGTATTCGACTTTTCACATTTACGTTCTGAAGCGCGCATAGATCGATTTTCAAATGAATGTAACTTACAACTTATTCTTATTAAACTTAACTAATACCTTGTTCACGTAAAAATACAAACCATGCGCCTTTTAATGTTAATATAGATTCGCCTGCTAAACGATAAATAAGAGCAACAGTCGAAGTAGAAGTAAACACAAATCAGACTGAGATTATGGAGTTTTAAACTCTTCAAAACTTAGAGGATAAAAATATGGAAAAGTTAAGGAAATCAGGGGAAGAATCAAACGTAGCTGTAGAAGATTTTGCAACAATTTTCAGAACTAATTGAGAATGATCTTTTACTAGGATTAGAGAATAACGTTGAAAAGTAGCTATCAGGTGATCTTTTATGAGCATTTTTGTGCAAATTAGTACAAAACACGTAACAAATGTAGCCATACTACATTCTAACTATTCCCATCATCCATATCTGCAAGTATTTTTTCTGCGGCGATAACAATTTCGAAATTACAATATTACTAATTCATATCCCGAATGGGGTAACATGTAAGGCCATTGGGTGTTGGGAATTTTTGAACGGGAGTATAACATTGTCAGCTACCACGATTCATCGGTAAGTTCAATGTCATATACCATAAGAACATATTTGAACAAAGCATGACATTTAGAAATTATCAACACGTGAAAATATTTTTAAACAGTTAACAGCATCGGCGACGCCACATTCAGGTAGTTTATTACAGTAAGATAGCGTAACTGAATGACATTTCCCATGTGACACCTTTATTTTTGTCCTGGACTGCAATAAAATATCACATGGAAAGTAAGAAACGAAGGTTGTTATTGTTCTTTTGCGACAGCTATGCAAAGCCGATTGCAAAAGGTATGGCTATCTACCCCCCGCCGTGCACTGGCAACGTAACCTTCCCCGTCGTGCCGCAAAGACCTTTCTCGACAACGACTGAAGCAATGGGGAAACCTAGTTTCTACAAAAAGACAATAAATCTCCCAACCGTACTGTTGTACCGATGAAGAAATCCTGCAATCGCGATTGCACGAGGCCTTCTCTGACCGTGAACCAGGTCGAGCATAAGAATAGTCCGAGAGGAAGTCGGCGAAGTGGGAGAGCGTGTGTGCTTCCCGTCTGTGTCCGCTTGGCCGCCAGTTGCCGTTGCAAAGTGTGCCCTCGCGCGTACTACCGGAAATTTGCATATTCATCGGCATCGAAGAATGGCGACATGCCTGACGGTTTCACTCGGCACTCGGTCCGAAGTCAGCCACAAGAGGAGCACATTTGCAAAATGTGTAAAATAAATAAAATAGTTTGCATTTGCAAAATAAATAAATAAATAAATATTCCGGTAAACGAGATCGCTAAGCCGAACCGGGTAAACGAGGTCGCTAAGCCAGTAGTACCGTGGCGATCTCGGATCGCGGGTTCGAGTCCCATCTCGGGCATGGGTGTGTTTGTGTATGTTCGTATGTTTGTGTCGTTCATTTATCCTTCATTATCATCATCATCATCATCATTCCATAACCCATTCTCCAGGGCTGGCAACCGTGGGAGATACAAATTGCATTCAGCATAAAAATGCTGCCCCCCCAAAAAGGAGTCACGTACACTTGGCACGAGAAAATGTAACTCAACCTCGGTAAGTGCAGGTGCACGTTCGCGTGGTCCAGGTGACCAATTCGCGAATAAATAAATAAATAAATAAATAAATAGTTTCGGGGCTAAACAATGTGTCAACTATCGAGATTTTCATGTTTATTCGCAGTGTTTCAAGTGCCAACGCCGATGGAGAACTGTTTGAACCTTGTACTTTGTCACTTACTTTCAGTTGTAACATGCGTCAAGGCGTAATTCTGCTAAGCCCAGAATTCCACTGATGGACTTTTCTCATTTTCTCGCCAAGAAATGTTTTTTGACGCTTAGATCGCTTGGTATCGTCAATGTACAAAATTAAAAATCGATTGATAACCCCTGGCCAAATCGTAACTAAGCTACGAGAGTGCTAACTGTCCACTTCTGAGAATTGAAGTCTAAACTCAGTTACTTCGTGTAAAATTTGCAATGGACAGTGAAGGGCAGGGCATACGTAGACCGATCTGTAGGTTCATCAGAAATATTGGCGCTAGTGAAATTCGAGCTTAATCTCAAATAAAACTTTAAATGTAAATGGAATTCTTAAAATCTAATGATAATTAAAATAATGATTCATATTACTTTGTACAAAAATGGATCGTATTTCATATTTCTTTAATTGCTGTCCTGCATGAATAGTGTACCTCTGAGATCCAAATCAGGATGTCCGCTATTGGATTCCTACAAAGTTTTTAATGCAGGAGTTTGAAGTGAAACGGGATTCAAACAAGAGAAAATTGAGATACGGTATGGCGTCACACTGTGTTACAAGGTGATCGAAAATCCGAACACGAAAATAATGGAATTTTAACGGAAATTTTAAGATCCAGTCAGGTCATCGCTTGTATCATCACATGCATTTCACCATCATGGAAGAAAAGCAAGTACAGATCGTGAATGTGGCCATTCCAGCAGATTTCCCGGTGGATCAGAAACGAAAACGAAACATCGCGATCTCTAATAATATTGGTTGGATTGGTTGATTATTTTGTTACCGGGCATGTCAACCGCTGCAGTCATTAGTCCCGTAAGTGCAGTGCGTGTTATATTCCGTAAAGTGTCGGTGTTCATCCCCCCCTGGAACTTATGATCCGGCGCCGACCTACATGTCAACTTGTCGGTTTCCCACCTCGACGTATCTCCCCAAGCGGGGCACCGCCCAACCGGGACAAGCTCTTAAACTCCCGACAGATCTTCCAACACATGTTGTTATGTGGAGCATATAAGTGAAAGTGCACGGAAGGGGAGAGGTGGAGATAAGGTCGAGGACGGAAATAGCGCGCGCGGTCTATGGCCCGTTTGTTAGGGTACTGCTCCGGGATTCGTCTGGCGCTGAACGGAGAAACACCGAAAACTATCGATCAGAGCAGCCGGCCGACAGAATTCTCCTTCAGTCAGCGACTGACTTCATCGTAGCTATGTTGCCAGTGTCGAAATCCGCCAGCGTCGCTTCGGGACTCTACCTTCCAATCTGAAACGCTCCAGAGGCACGTCTTGCCTGAGCCATCGTGGCCGGTCTATGGTGCTAGAAAGATTCTGTAAATAGAAGGGTTTGGGTCTCTATAGAGGCCATGTTCAGGGACGTGATGAGTCATCTCACTACTCTAGACCGTGATACGGGAGAAGCATACCAATTACAGACAGCTGCGTTTCTCTTACTCCCACCCAAGAAGTGAGCAATTACTGCATTGCTCACATCTTGAACAGGTACCTCTGGAATTGCTAGGTCCTTGACTAAGATCCCAATCCAGGGAAGTGTCCACCAGCCTAAAAGATATCAAATTCTATATTACAATAGTGATAGTATTGATGTTTGTATATCGTTTTATTTACATTGATACAATTTTTTGGAACTTTTTTCATCGGCCATTGTGACTGCTTTGTATTCCGGGAATGACTGCTCCGCGTGTTCGGTGTCACGCCGACCCACTGTGCCGCGCGCGCGGCGGAGGCGGCATGCGATGCCTACCGCGCCGAGACGCTACGAGGAGTTGAAAAGGGGGCGGGGCGGGGGCGGGGGCGCAGGCGCGAGCGAGCGACCGCCGCCGCGCGGCGCAAGTGGGTCGGTGCGGTGTCAGTGGCCCACTTCCGCCCGGCAGACAGCCCGCCCGCGCCGCCGCCGCCGCCGCCGCCGCCCCGCCCGCCGCTCGCCGCGCGGCGCCGCGCCAGGGTCGAGGTCCTCGACACGATCCACCTTGCCGGAACTCCTCCTCCTCCTCCGCCGCCGCCGCCGCCGCGCTGGCTGGCTGGCCTCTGCCATTCGAGCGCTCGCGGGCGCGATACGCTAAACTGAGATTTTTCCAACTTTGCCTCTCAAGGCCCGTCTTTACGATGGAATATGTCTCGGTATTTCCCGTCTTTCTCAGTCATGCCGCTAGATATTGCGTGGTAGCGATCGTGTCAAGTAGTGCTTTCGATCATGCAACATCTAGCGGCAGGACCGAGAAAGACGCGAAATACCATGTGATATTCCATCGTGGCCATAGGGGGTTGAGAGGTAGATTTAGAAAATTCGCACTATAGGACGGCGGTGTTGCGCGGTGTTTCCCAGGCAAATTTGGAAGATATTTGATTTCCCTGAACTTTTATCTCTCGTCTCAAAATTAACCAAATGCAGTTTAGCTTATACATTTAGTGATAATTTAATTAATTTATTTATCGTAAAAACTGCTTGTAAAGTACTATGGAGCCCCGTGTATTCTGGTGACGTTTTCTTAAAATATTCTTCCCTAATTATTCTACCACTTTTCTTAAATAATTCTAACCTAACCCACACACAGACTGAATTCCGAATACAGATGGAAATGAGCGTTTTTGGCAAGATTTGTTAAGAAAATATTTGCTCCGGTGTAATTATAACTATTTGTTTGTTGTTTTTTGTTAAATTTGTTTTCTTTTCGATAGAAAAATACAAAGATAATACATACATTCTACATTAAAATTATCTGTAAAGGCAACCAGCCTTTACATTAGGGCTATTATCATTAATCGTGCCATTCCCGAAGGAATCGGCTTCCTGCCACCAGAACACAGAGATTGAAAAACTAAAATGTTTCCCATTGAACTCTACAGGACGTGCAGCGATAGTGATGTTACGTAAATATTGCATTAGTATCTGATAATATGAAACCAGCGTAGTATCTCATAATACGAAACGAGCGTAAAGAAATTAATGACCGACGTGGGGATCGTCAGATCTCTTCGGCAGAGCCATTTAAGTGCTAGCTTCTAAACGCATCCTGCTGTTAAATCTAGTTGATACTCTTGGCTGGTTCTTGCGCAGTACGTGATCTGCAGCCAAGACACCGGAGACTTCAATGAGGAATCAGAAAAGAATCTGCTCAAAGGAGCCAACTGCATGGATTCGAATATCTAATATGCGGAAGCTACATTTAGAAATTAAACTTTGATATTTTGCGAGTTAAAATCGTTGTGTATTTCAGTAATTAACAAATTAATAAGTTAGATAAGGCTGTATGTTTCAGACTGTACTAGTTTCGATGGCATTACTGAAACATAATCTCAAAGACTGTATTTGAATATTAGTGACTTCTTTTGATAAGTTACTCTTCATAATGAGGATTTTAGAGGTCGTACTCCATTGTTACTTGGCCGACGAATCAGTAAGAGAAGTCACAATTTGGTAGCATTAACCTAGGAGATAGTTTTGCATTCAGGTATTCATTTCTAGTGGAATTTACATATTAGGAGACGGCCTAATTTTGCGTAATCGGGAACGAGCGTATTGTTAAAGAGATGCTGAACATTCAGACAAACTGTGACATTTGAGCAACACTTCTCGCACAATCCTCGGAAATCCTTGTCCTGGCGCCATTCCCTTCCGTCCGTGCATTAGCTCTCCCTGCCAAAGTAGGAGGCGTCGCGGAGTGTCGGGTAACGCAATGTCTTGGCCTAGTTTGCGAAGCGGTTTTGAACTTTCGTTTCACTCACAAAGCATCCCTTTCTCTGAATCATATTGTCAGTCATTATATTCTTGGCTGTCCGGGATGAGCCGCGTCTCAGTCGGTTTTACTGACGTTTCGGCCATCTTGCTGTGGCCTTCTTCAGAGCTATACTGCTGCAGTATAGCTCTGAAGAAGGCCACAGCAAGATGGCCGAAACGTCAGTAAAACCGACTGAGACGCGGCTCATCCCGGACAGCCAAGAATATAATGACTCCGGCCGCGGAAGCCTACGAATCTATATTGTCAGTCATATTTTATCTCAGGAAAATAAAAAGTAAGTAGACTGGAAGTAGATAAGAAGTAAGTGACATATCACTGATGATTTATTTTTGCTTCAGAGTTAATATCCTTTAACAATTCTTCCAGTCAATTTAGTCAGACGTTTAGATTACAAGCATATTAACTTGTACAGACAGTTGGCACGTAATCGTATCGTTCTTATGTGAATTTTTTTCCTGGTCTGTTGAATATGACCTTCAACGCCTCACAGATATACGTCTTTAGCATACCTTCACACTTCGTGGCGTACATTATTCAAATGTTCGCAAGTCCAAGGCTAAACCCAACAAACGAGTGGACTAGCAAACTTAAGAAAGACGAGAATATTACACTCTCATCATTAAAGATTAGAGTCTCATCATTGATCATTGGACATTCCGCGCTCCATTCGGAGTGCTATTTGTTTGGTTGTCCATTTATGTACAAAAGGTAAGTTTTGAATAATTTAATTTGAAATCATATTTTAAATGTGAAATTACTACTTTCAATCGGAACCTCTGACCACTTGTATCGTAAACTTGCAATGAAAGGATGGTGAATTTAAACTCACCGACAGGTTGCTAGATAGTAGCCCGGATAGGTAGTTCGGTAAAACAGAATCTTTCAAATGATTCCTTTGACAAAGAAATGATCTGTCCCAATTCCAAGCTCAGCGATTTTGAAAATATTTTTTAAAATTTTGGGGGTAGGTTCTTTACATGAACTCCCTGAGACAAGTTCAAAATTTTCTCAAAAATAACCCTAAAATTTCTTTTAATAATATAGTGAAATATATTTACAAAGGCACTTAATCGGCCATTGGTCCGAGTTTAACTGTTAACTCAATGTTCACCACAATTCTTTAATTAATGTCTTGAACATTTTTTCAAAATAGTTTTTGTGCAATTTTGGGTGCAATGTGGGTAATTTTTAAAGCAAGCTTTTCTCAAAAATGGATCCAAATTATTCCTTTAAACTTCTGGTATGGATAGTGCCAAATACACTTAAT
>JAHLJT010009355.1:21393109-21585609 GCA_031308135.1 Acheta domesticus | reverse complement strand
TTGGGCTTTTTTACTGTTCTGTCGAAAATAACGTTTTATGGAAGAGCTTCCTATGAAACATTTTACTCGAGCTTGTTCCTTGCCGTAGTTCTGTCCAGATGGGTTGTATTTTTTGCTATGAGTCTACTTTTTATTAGATATAGTCCGCAATTTCAAAATAGAGTGCTTCATGCCGATCTATATCTTTGCATTATATTACACAATATGCAGCAAAAGTACATTCTTTTCCGGTCAGGCGATAGAATTGGAAAATATTATTGACGTAAGTAAAACGCTCGTTTAGATCGAGTCGAGAAAACAATCCATACTAATTTACCTTTCGAAAGGAAGGGTGAGTAAACTTGAAAAATTTCCCTTTCTCATGTAGAGACGTCATTGGGGTTTCCGTGATCCTTGCGCGTTCGTTATATTTTTTGCATGCGGGAACACAAAAACGTCGACCCACAGGTCGACCACTGTTACGTAAAACATTCCTCAGTTCATGGTTTGTACTCGTATTGTACATACATCCTCTCCAACCACTTTCTAGTAATAATTGGAGTGACCTTGTAAGCGCGTAAAGTTCTAGCTCCGATTTTAAACAAGAAAACATTTCCTATACCAATTTTTCCTAAATCCGCACTCCTAAGTTTTTCAACAGTGGGGAAAGTTTGAAGGTTATTGCACGTTTTATTAGAAGGAAAGGGAAGTGTCCTCCGGGAAGCTCGCAAAGAACTTCTCTTAACGACGTGTTAAGAACCTCTGGCGAACCCTAGTGGCATAACAAGTCTTGGCGCTAATAACTTTGCGTTGCCTGTTTGAACTCTGTGAAAGACACAAGAGTATTTAACTCATAAATCACGTTTTTTTTCTTTCCTTCATCTCATCCATCATTTATTCACTTGAGTGTTTACATCCAACATTTTTACTCAGTCAGTTGTTAGTTGTCTTTTACTTTCTCGCCTTGCAACACACTTACGAGGTACAGAGAAAGTACATATTGTAATGTTGACAAAAATCAGCAATTTTTCTGCAGAGAACCTCGTATTGTGGGGACCTGATATCGAAAAACGGGATAAATCTTATTGCGATACGAAGTAAATTGCTTCCTCTAACACGTCGCACTGTCAGATTACACGTTTTGTGGCCCTTGATACCGAAACATTGATTGATAATAGTCGGAATAATATAATGAAATATTTGCATTTCTCAGTCGTAATAGAAACTGTTTCATTGCTTTGGATTTTTCTCGAGTTCCTGGGTTTCTAACGAAACCATACACACTTTTCAAATGACCGGGGGCTGCATACTTTTGTTTCAATTTCTTACAATGGGAAATTAGTGATATAGATATTTAATACATTTCCTAATCTATTGCTAAATTGTTAATACTTGCATGAAAACTTTTTAATCGACAAATAATTTCGCTTCAATGGAAATTACTATATTATTAATTAGTTAATTTTTAATTAGGTTTCAAATATTAATTTTATTAGATCAAAGCATTTTCAATTTGAACTTATTAGGATTTTGGCGGGGACCCCTCAGCTTTACCACATTGGTCTGCAGCCCATTCCGCGGACCCTTCAATCCGCCCCTGGCAATGCAGCCAACACCAAGCCGACAGTGGCGTATCTACGGTATGACAGGCATGGCACGTGCCACGGGCACCACTCACAGTATATACCCGTTAAAACAAATAACAACCACCTTAATTTCAAGCACCCCCAACAGGGGTGCAAATTCTATGCTGGCCATGGGCGCCTGAATACCTAGATACGCCTCTGCTGAAGCCGATCCGCGCTTTGTCCCCTCCGGGCGCTCGTAGTGTGTGCGATGTGCTTCCGGGGCGAGCGGCGCAATAAGCACCGCCCGGGGGGAGGAGGGGGGGCGGGAGCGCGAGGCGAGGGCACCGGATGCGGCGAGGCGGGCGCGCCCAGCACTTTGCGCGGGCGGGAGCCTCGGTTCCCGCGCCGCCGCCGCCGCTGCCTGTTGGTGGCGATAAAGTGCAGATTAAGCCAGTCGCCGCAGCAAATAACGTTATGGGCTTTATGCCTTTCCGGCTCGCGCGCTCAGGTCTACTCCCTTGCCGGTTTAGGTGGCTCACGGCTTGAACTGATGCCACTGAACTGCATCTGGTCCTAGGGTTCGAGAACCGACGGTGCCAGGATTTTCGACATAGGCTCGTGAGCTATAGCTAAGCTCCCGACCGGTCTCCCGACATGTGTGGTAGTGTAGTGCATGTTAGTGTAAGTGTGTGTGTAAGAGGAGAGGGTAGGAAAAGGAAGAGGAAAAACGCGCGGTCCATAGCGCGTTTGTTAGGGTACTGCTCAGGCATTCGCCTGGTATTGATCGGAGAAACCACGGAAAACTACCGATCAGAGCAGCCGGCCACTAGAATTCTCCTCCAGACAGCGACTGAATTCGACCTAGTGTCGAAAATCCTGCCGCCGTCGGGAGTGGAAGGACTTCCCGGTCAGAGGGACTGCAGTGACATCAGGTTGATGTACTGAGCCATCTCTCCCGGTAAATTTCCTTTCACATTAGCACCGATTTTATCAGTAATTTTGTTACTAAGTGCCGCTCAAAAAAAAACGAAAGTGGTGTGCGAGTTTCTCAAGGATCGCTCATCTTTCGCAGTACAGCGCGAGTGTAAAAAAATCTCTCTTCCACGCACGGACGCCCTCTAGAACGCTCGTGCGTTTCTTCCTGTTCCTCCCTTACGGGAATCGGTGGAGTCCGTTCGAGGTACACACGCGCGCCGAGTGCGACGCCGCCGCGGCGCCGCAAGAGCCACTCTTGCGAAACGCAGCCCGCGAAGAAGAGTAAAAATAAAAAAAGAAACACAGTTGCGCATTCGCGGCGACGCCGCGCGCCTGCCGGTGGCCGACCCGCGGCGCGCGGACTGCGTGCCTGGGGAACGGCGAGGCCCGCGGTACCTCCTACAACGGTCCGATAGATTGATTCGTGATTCCAGGCGCGTCAACTGCTAAGGTCGTTAGTCCCGTGAGTGTAGTGTGTGCCTTTTTTCCTCTCGGGAAGTGGAGGAGAGATCCGGCGCCGGTTGGATCTTCCCCTCCTAGATGGTGAGATCCGACGCCGATCGACCTGTCGACTAACGGGGGTTTTCCCAACCAGGTATCCCTCAGCAGCGGGGCACTGCCCCAGCCGGGGCAAGCTCTAATCTTCCGACAGGTCTCCCAGCATGTGTGGTAGAATAGTGCAAGGAAGTGTGGGTGTAAATAAGGGGGAAGGAAAGATCGCGCATGGTCCATGTAACATTTGTTAGGGTACAGCTCCGGCTTTCGCCTGGTGTTGATCGGAGAAACCACGGAAAACTACTGATCGGGACAGTCGACTGCTAGAATTCTCCTCCAGACAGCGACTGAATTCGAACTTAGCTGATAGTCACGACGAAAATCCTGCCACCGTTGGGACTCGAACCTAGGACCTCACGGCCAGGGTAACTGCAGTGACGTCAGTTGATGCCCTGAGCCACCTCTCCCAGTACACTGGTCAGAAATGGATCAATAATCCCAGAAATCGTATACAGATAGACTGGAATATACACATAAAAATCTCATACATCTGGTGTCAGTATCAACCGCTCATTACAGGAAATCCGCATATAATACTTGTATGTTATTTTAAAACACATTGGCAGATTACATTAAAGAATTATATTGGATACGCAAGGTTAAAATTCAAAGAAAAATATTTTCTTCTGCATAACTGTTTCTTCTTTACAATTAGAGACTGGCCATCGAAAAGAAAAATACGTTTTATTTTAATAATGATGTATAATGCATTAGTTTACATTTATATTGTATAATTTTAAATATACTTAACATGTCTGTTACAAGTAATGAACTTCAGCTTCTGGGTCAATGACCCCTATCTCGATCACGTTTGCGTCCAGTTTCCCTGATCCATCGAGCAAATGTTGAAATGACCCCTTCTTTTGCTTCTGGACATAAATGTAACTTCACGTTTTGTTGAGCTCTTCTTTGGTTAGTTGCAGTAGAAGTAGAGCCGGGGGTACGAGTTACTATTTTGTTAGCAATGCAGAAAAATCAAATCTGTAGTTCGTTTACCTTTTTTAACTCGGGAGCGAAACGGTCTAGTTTACAAATGTTGCTAGTCCCGCTTGGTTGGTACCTTTATTCGTCATTCAGCCTTGTGTATTTATAAGCGTCGGATACGGATTCTGGAGCTCTAGAAAACGTGTGCAGAATATACTTCACCCCCAAAGGTCACATACAGTTTTTTACTGGTAATTGACAAAAAAACGAATGAAAGTCCTTAAACACTCGGGACACATGACGGTTTTGCCCGTCCATGTTTGCGTGTCTCGTGTTTAACTGTTTTCCGAAGGCTCAGTTTCGAACGTGCGGCTCTACCGTGACTTGTGTTTCTTCTTATAGCGTCTCCACACATTTGACATTCGGCGAGTACCGAGACTGCTGGCTCATTCCGGAATAGCTGAGGTGCTCCGCGAATGTTCGCTTCCTCTGATGTGTCGAAAAGACCGATATACTGCTGGTAGGGCGAGTACCGAATGAATTGTGCGCAAACCATCCAAACTACGCGGGATTGGAAGAGCGGTCGGTCGCTCTTCGCCGAATACGAAAAGTGTGGAGCCGCCTTTAGTGCCAGTCCGTCAGTCCCTCCCACGCCCCGATTTACTCGTGCTCGCTTACTTTCGGGAGAGGGCCATATTGCTATGGGAGACGGCGCATCGCTATCTGCACAGAGGATGAACCCAAGATGAACTAGTGGTGCTACAGAATGGCACAGACTTTCCCGTATTAGTTTTCTATTTTCCTGGGTCTTCGCTAGCTATTCGGAATTGCCACATACTCTTTCTTGCCAGCTACCATCTATCATCGCCAAAAGTACATTTTTTTGTCATTTTCTTAATTTTTCGGTTTCCTATTGGTAGAACAGAAACATGAATTTTAGAATATTAAAGAACACAAAAACCTAGCCGTAAATGGCAATTTTCTTTTAAAAATTATGTGCCGTTTAAGAGAAAATGGCGTTTTAGCACTACTAAAAATGCGAAATTTGAAGCTCATTTTCACAGAAACTTTTTGAGTTTTCAAAATACTTTATTTGAAGTTATTTAAAGCACTTACACTCACAAATATAATCATCTTTACAAATTGCGGATAATGTGCTTATTAAAGATGTGAGAGATCTTTCAAAAAATTTACATTTATATAATTTTTGAAAAAAACAAAAAAAATCAAAATAAACTTCACGCTATACTAATGAGTGAAATTAGCACTATCTGTTACAAAAGTTTCAAGAAAAAAATTGCAGCCATATACGAGAAAATGACGTTTGAGCATTCCTGAAAATGCCGAAATTTGAGCTACTTTTCACAGAAAACGGTAGTGTTTTCGAGGAACTTTACTTGACATTATTTAAAGCATATATACTCGTAAATATAATAATGTAAAAAAATCGCCGATAATGTAAATATTAACGACGTGAGAGACAAGTAAAAAAATTTACATTTTGGTAATTTTTGAAAAAAACCAACCGATAGACCAAAATGGCTTTTATGTCATTGATAGTGTACATTTACCACTATCCCTACCAAAAGTTTAAAGAAAAAATTTGGAGCCGTTTTTGAGAAAATTTTGTTTTTGTAATTTTTTAAAATTGCACATATTGCACGCAATATTGCACGAAAACTACCAAAATTGTGAAAAACATTTACATGACCTTTATTAAAGAACTAAATATGCAGAACAAATTTTATTTGAAGAAAAAATCTCTATCTTCAATTTTGTAGTTGGAGAAAGACGCCGAAAAAAAATTCAAACTTTCACAATTTTCGAAAATTCAGAGCTGTACGTGAAAATCGGACCTATGCCATGTTAAAAAGTGTATTTTCCTCTATTCATACAAGAAATTAAAGAAAAAATTTGGAGCCGTTTTTGAGAAAATGTTGAAAATCCCCGGGGGGGCTTCATATAAAGTACCCCCAAATTTTAAAGAATCTTTTTCAAAATCACAAAGCTTTGACTAGAATCAGATCGACTGGGGAATATCAATTTGAAGAAAATCGACCGAACGCTTTAGGCGCTAGCGTTGACCACAGACGGACAGACGGACGGAATGCCGTCAATCGATTTTTAAGTATAAAGAAGCAACAAATCATGGATTTTGACCACACCACGAGATAGGGGATTTTTTTTCTTAATTTAGCAACTGGTTTTATCCACTTATTCGTTTTCACGGCCCGGCAATTAATTTTTTTCCGCCGAAAATTGGCCATTTTTTCGCGCAGCATTACATAACTTTCCCTATACTACGTATATCACTCCGTGTATACGTACGTATACGGGAAAGTAAAAAACATGGGTGAGCTATTACGCATCGTATCTTCAGCCAATGAGTTTCAGGCATCAGTTTGCACCACAATTTAGCAGGAATTTTAAATGCAGCCAGATTCCAAAATTATCACCTTGTTATTAGTCATTGGAACAGACATATGAAGGTTTTAAAAAAATATTGCATCTTTTATTTCAATTACACCTTCATCGTGTTATTTTGCGTTGAAACTTGTTACTTTACGCCACTTTTAAAATGTTTCTTAACACTTCTCGCTTTCCATGCAGCCTGGCGGCCAGTGTCTGGTCTGGCTTTGCAAACGAAATGCCGATACGTGGTACGTGTCGTGAACTGGTGCTGCACAGAACGAACAAAAACCAGTGCGCCGGGGAAATTCACCAAATCTTTCCATCATGGATGAACCCACAGATGGTGGAGGTGCCTGGCTGTTTTGCCCGTCCGCTTTTGCTCGTCCCTTGTGTAACCTTTACCAAAGACAACCCGTTTTCCCGTCCTGTTTTGCCGCATCTCGTGTTTCGAACTCGGAGGCGACTGATTGCCCACGCTTCCCGTTCCATCCGTCGCGAGCGTTTGTTCGGGCGAGGGGCTTTGTTGAATGGGGAACGGCACGTGCGGTTCTTTCCATGTAGCGGACCGTTCTCCGACCAGCGTTACGCGCACAGTCCGGATTCGGCGCGACCATGAAATCTTATCCTCACAAAAATCAGGATTCGGCGGGTTTTCTTCACGGCTTTTTTACGCACATGAACGCTTACGTTTTTTTTCTGACGGGCCAAACTGAATCGCATTTCGAGAGTGTGTGAGATACGTAACGAAATCGAACATTGGAATATTTTTTTTTGCCAAATTTCTGAGTATGTTTTATGGGTTTCTCGTAATATTATCCAAAAATAAATATATTTTTCCTGTATGAAAGTAGAAGAACTGGCCTTATGGCCTGAGCGTCTCCATTAATGAAGATATTTTGATTATGGAGGGGTCACCTGTTGAAGCAGATCTGTAGCAAAATGGCTACGAATTTGGGAAAACTGCCAACAGTTTAGAAGCAAAGATAAAGGGGAGTCGAAAAGATAACGATTATGAATTTTTTTGCTTGATTACATTTTTTCTTAATACTTCTTAACTACAAACAGATAAATTATTAAGACATGGTAATTCGTTTATAATATACTACATTGTGCATGATATACGGTTAGCTGTCGCCAGACAATAATGTTGAGCAACTTTGAAATATATTTAATGTCAAAAGGAACACATTCATTCCACGTCTTTTAGTTTTTAATTTTTGCACCCTACTTCTTTCGGCAGTGAAAATGTCTGAGAAAGTGGAGAGAAAATTCCGGTGTCCTAGTTGTTGTCGTTTCGGCCCACTGTCTGCCCGCGCGTTCCGAGGCGCTTCTGACCCAATTGACGGGCGACGAACGTCGCGCCAACCCCTGCCGCTAGAAACAGGAGAACGCTGAGATTGTTAAAAGAAGCTCAAGTGTTCAAAATGGCGGCGCCAGACTGCAGGTTATTTAACGATCGACAGCGCTGATTCAACGATCGAGCGAAGTCTTGAATTTAAGAAGTAAATACAATGAATGACTTTTCTATTGAGGAAAGGGAACTCGAAAACATATGTATTGTAAGAGCAATAAATAAGCATTACAAATACATTGTATTCTCCGCCGTGATTGCGGAAAATATTATAGAATATGTAGTATTAGAATAGCAATGAATTTATTTTTTTTAATAAATTGGTATTGGAGTTTTTCGCATGTTGGACATGGTACTCCTCATATTACGAATATTCTCGCTTAACAGAACTGAGGGCTAATTATAACTAGCTTATATCGAATTTTCTTTTATTTGTAATCAGATTACGTTTAATGAATCCAAATGTAGATATTTTTCTTTTTCTCAAACGAGCATTATGTAAATATGAAAATGGAAATGGATATCATAAATTACCAGATAAGTAAATTTGCAAGTTTTCCTGTTTACCTGATTTGCATTATTTAATGTAACATAATGACGATTACAAAACATATAATTTGTAACAGTGTGGAATTAGCTAAAAGCTTTTGCTTAGCAGTTCCAAGAACTTCTGAGTCGAATTGCATAGACTTTTGTAAAACGGGAAAAACATTCGAATATGAATGATGTCGCTAATCCGTATTATTGCCAGGGGCAAGAACGAATTGTAATTCTATTCTGTAGTTCTGATCTCTCGAATGTATATTGTATGATAAGGTGTAGATACATGAAAGAAAGATTAATTCATTGTATTGTTTTCCGTTTCTTTTGTAAAAAAGCTTAAAATAACGATCTATTTTTGTAAACTGATATGAACTTTTGAATGGATTTGCAAAGAAAAAAAATGAATAGTTTTTTTTGTGCACAACTCCTTAAATTCCTAGGTAGATACATTAAGAACGTAAACTAGACTAATGTATCAATATATTTTCGTGTTATACACTATAATTCTGTACAAATAGATCGTTTATTGTGATTGAAATCTATTTTAATACAGTTCACTGAAGGAAAATGACAATTGAAACTAGCCAGACGTTTGAGGAAGGTCCCTTACTCAAAACGATCATAGATGTTAGGTTGCTCTTGAATCAAGAGCAACCTAACATCTACGATCGTTTTCTATCTTACGGATAGGTCCATTATATGCACGTCCTGTTGAAAATGTAGCCTTTAGAAAAGCGAACAGACAGGAAACCATGAAATCCAATTGCAAGAAAGAAATTGAATGTGATACTTTAATAGAAAGAAAATAATGGTTTTTGGACGGGTATGATTTAAAAGATTTTTTATGGTCATTTAATACTTGCTTTGTTTACAAAGCTGTTCAGAAAAAATCACGCGGTTTCGAAAATTTTGCGAACCTATCGCAAGGTGTTGCCAATGTTTCCTTCCTAGAGGTTTTATCGCCAATTTTTTGTCGCTGCTGTTATTTGTAGGAGTGAGGGGTGTTTGTTTAATACAAATTAGAAAGCATTCGTAATACAGATATTACATTCGCTTCAGGTGAACGAATGGAGCAAGAATCTGTTGATAATGGTGTTATCCATTCTTTCATCTGAATTTGAAGTCATCAACACCGTATTAAACTTAAATTTCAAAACATTCCTATAGTTAAGAAGTGTGGTCGTTTAGGCCTTTTAAATGCTGTTGATGCCACTTAAAAAATTATTAAAAATAGCCCTATTTTTAAATAGAATTAAATAGAAAAATATTATTAAATAGAATTAAATTTATTGTTTTATGGTATGCCCTACACCTCTCAAACGAGCAATTCTTTAACCTACGCATAGCGAGAATCACGAATTGATTATTCAGAGGCAAATTCCTCTGCCAGACTCTTCAAGACGTATTAGTGATTGGCGTATTCCCAGAGAAAGCTTCTATGCACATAACGGGTTTGGCGAGATATATGAGTTGAGAACCAGAACTCTGGGTCACAAAACCAGAGTCGTGTGAGGTAAACGGTTCTTGCACAGACTTGAGAATGAGAGAAGTTGCTCTAATGTTGTTACCTTCTTTCTCAACCGTATTGTCTAAGGATTGCCATCTATAAATTAGTTGCAGTTTTATTATTTCTTGTTCGATATTATTTATAATTATGTTTTGGTATTGCATTTTAATCTCACATCAAAATATTCTATAATTTTAAGATTTTGTTGTTGCAAAAGTCCAAAATAAAGCTAAATGAGAAAAATAATAATGTTTATGTAGTTATGACGTAATTTACGACATATGGGTTTTTTGATATTTCATGAATGGATATTTCATGGAGTCCGCAGTGACTGCTCAAGCCATTTGGAGCCAATCCCCAAATAATCAACATTAAGTGTTTTTTATAGGATTTACTGCCTAAAACACATTTTATGTGAATATGAAGGCATCCAGAGAGACGATTAATATCTATTTCTATTCTTCATCACGAGACAATGTATTGGCACTGTTTCTCGACAAATCACACAGAATATTCTGAAAAAATCTAAAAAAAGTGTTTGGGTGTTTCAACGTACTTAAAATGGTGCAACGCTTCAAATTACTACACCAAACACCGAAAGAATAGCTGGAAAGACGAGTGACAACTACACTTTTTGTATTTTTATTATTATTTCATTTTAATTCTTAATTATAATTTTTCACGTATTACGCCCGAGGGTAAAAACGCCATACTCATTCTCGCTTGAGATCCCGACTGTGTCCACGACGAGTGTTTGTCAAGAAGTGTCTGAAATGCAGATTTGGACTTTCTTGCCTTGACATGGTATTCATGACATATTGATGTCGAGTTTCTTACTCTTGTTGGTTCAAGGTGTTCTATAAAATGATAATCCACTTCACTCAAGAACATACTCAGTTTTCTACGCGATACAGAACCAGAAGAATACAGGAACTTCATTAGAGTGGAATAAGAGAGTTCTGTTTTTTTATTGAAGTTAGTACGGTCCAAAATTGAGAAGAAGACTCATAAATATGCGTGAACTGAAAGATATAAATATTGCGACCGACGTAATGCTTGATTAAAATTGACCTAGACGGTCTAGCACCATCGTCAACCGCTTGAAATATTTAAACTTTCTGTCAATCTCCTTCAACATCTGGTTCAAGTCTAAAATGGATTCCTAGACGGACGACGTTTAATTCAAGCAATTGACTGTAGATTTTGATCAAAATGATTGATCGTCTAGGGCCTCCTTTAGTCCTCTCACTGTTAAACTGGCAACT
The DNA here is from genome assembly GCA_031308135.1 of Acheta domesticus. NCBI lineage: Eukaryota > Metazoa > Arthropoda > Insecta > Orthoptera > Gryllidae > Acheta > Acheta domesticus. The sequence continues at coordinate 21,574,530 of JAHLJT010009355.1, read as the reverse complement.
GGGGGTCCGAATTCTTCGAGTGAAGCTATTATGATTTCGCAATTTAGAAACAGTATTGAATCGAACCAGATTAAATAATAAGCGTTCAAATAGAAAGCTTGCGAATAAAATAAGTAAACCCTCAATAACACGAATCCCAAGGGACCGAAATAATCGGAGTTCATATTATAAAAATTCGTGTTATCCGAATATTATAAATGTCAGCATTGCTGCAATCCCTTGCCAGGACCGAAGTTTTGTTCATGTTGTGGCAAAATTCGTGTTCAGCGAGTTCGTGCTAACGAGGGTTTACTACATTTATATTTCGGAGTGCACACGTAAGTTTAGAAAGATTCTTTTAATAAATAGTTCGATGTATTTAATGCCTGCTATGACAGTTTGCGAATAAAACTTCCTAGAATTATCACAAGCTCCGTAACTTTCGTAAAACTTACAAGAAATCACGACGCCATTAACGGTTAGGTCAAATCTAGTCAATTTCCACGAAATGGGACATCAGCCTTGAGTTGGTCCATAAATTGGTCCACCATTGAGTTGGTCCAAGTCATATTCGGACTAGGGATTGGCATCTATAAATTAGATGCAGTTTTATTATTTATTGTTGGATATTATTTTTTAATTATGTTTTGGTATTGCATTTTAATCTCACATCAAAATATTCTGTAATTTTAAGATTTTTTGTTGGAAAAATCCAAAATAAAGCTAAATGAGAAATATAACAATGTTTTGTGTAGATATGACGTAAATAACGGCACATTTGTTTTTTACTGGACTGTTTTTTTACTGCCCAAGACTGTAGCAGGGTAAAAGGATTGCAGTAAGAAAGTCCGTAAAATGTCCCTCTTCAGTTTCGCTCGTGGCGCTCTGACAGCACAAAGCTCCTTGCGCAGTCCGGGCAAGCCGCGGCGTGTCTCCGCGTGGAGTCGCTGGCGGAAACAAGGACGAGCAGGGCCGGATGCATGCAAACGAAGACGCAGAAGAAGTGTCCTTGAACGTTCCAGGCTTTTGACGACGACTTATGGACTTTGTACACAACCGTTATGTTTTATTCATGACAAGAAGTGGAAATAATTTACCATAAACGAAGAGACACGGTGGAATTCGTAGTTACTACATTTTGTATACTGTCAATTTCTGTTCCCGCTCTCTACACCCTCGTTTGATTATCGTCTAGTAGTAACCAAATTGTGCCCAGGCATCAACGTCAAAGTTCTTAATGTCTTGTCAGTGCTAACACGTCTTATCATATTACGGTTTTAATATTATTTCGTTAGGGCGCATTCCCTTTAACTTGTGATCCAACTTTAGTAATACGATTATTGTTGGTTTGGGGGATTGTGAAACAATCCGAGGGATATTCTCTTCATGCATGTGAACGAAATGTAGTATTGAAGAAAGAGTACCTGGTACATTTCCTGGCACATGTATGAAGAGAATATTCCTTTGACGCCTATTTCGGACTTAACCGGATAAAGTGCACCTACACGAGGCGTCTTGAGTAGGTGACGATGAGGAATAGATAGAATATGATTCGTGATAAACGGGAGTCAGACTTCTAGTGGAAATTTTCTATTGCTGGTGTAGTTTTGAGTTCTATTGTGTCAGAGATAACACTGATGCCATCTAAGCCAGTGTTGTCAAGGTCGATGCCACAAGCGGGAGTCCATGGAACGAATGCCATGACGAAATCGCCCCTCCACGCAGTTCATCACCCCGCTATCAGAGACAACGCCATCCCTATTGTAAAACGGCGGGGTTACAACTACTCGTAATATTTCCGTTTCCCGACGCTAGTTGCGCAGAGAAGCTCGTGGCACGCTACGGAGCCACGACGCGTGCCACTGCCATCAGTAGAAGACCTTGACACCACTGATCTAACCAAACCTAACCACACTATGTACCCCAGACGAAGCTTCGTGACGCTTTTCCAAGCTGGAGCTGCGAGGCTGTAGCCTTCGGCCTTCACGATTTACATACAACAATCTTGAATCTATTATTTTCAAGGCATTTATGCCAAAATACTTCCCAGAAGACGAGACATGTCATCAAAATACTTCCCCGAGAACACAAGACATCTCATACTCCCTCGATCACTTTAGCACCGTATGGCTCATTCGTGAATTCGCTGGATGATTTCCGAAATGATTTGTTCGTCAGTCTTCTTCAAATCGTCTGGCTAGAAGGAAAATCAGCCAGTGTTTGGACTTGAGTCGTAACATATAAACAAGCCTAGGAATTCTAACTCGTGTTATACAAATACATATGAATAGTCGTATTATATTGTGAAATATTTCACAGTACTTTTCCTTACATTATGTTCACGCAAAGTTGTTTCAAGTTCAAGAAAATGACAGTTCTTGATAGTAAATATGTAAAAGAAGGCATATCTACGAGTTTATCCGCTTGGGTAGTACGACTGTCTCCGTCGGTGAAGCAAGAAGAAATGTTACATGTTTCAAGAGGAAATAAGTTTTCAAATGATCACTTATACTAATTCTTATCTCAGTATAGCAAAAACAAAAGGCTTGCGTAAAAACCGAATCATTCCCCTGGTCGTAGTTGAAAAAAAAATCTTTCAAATCGATGTAATATCATCGATTTGAATGGTTTTTTTTCAACTACGACCAGGGGAATGAATCGGTCTAATTGTTAATGCTTATTGTTAATGTTCATTGTTAATGCTACTCCAATCGATGAAATGAAATTAGACGCACTCCTTTTTGTGTCCTGACGGAACTTATTATTCCCGCCGTCTTGTTTCATCTATTCTTAAACAATGATTTGTGATTTTGCCCTGTGTTCCTGAGGCTTCTTTTAGATCCCGACTAGCGGATCATACGACACGCTACGACTACCTGGAGGGTACTGTGGCCGCTGGAGATCAGTGTTTTCAACGGTCCGTCTGCGAAGGAAACTGCGATGAAGCCTGTTGTCATATCTGCGTTGTTTTCTTCGTATGTGTTTATTGTGAGTGTGAGTGTGTTTGCTGGCAAACTAGTGGCTTTCTTTCCCCTTTTATTGCTTTCTTATTATGTATTTTATGAGCATTTGGCTCGTCTAAATTATTATTTGCGATGAGATATATTTGTGAATTTCTATTTAGAAGTCGTCTAATTTAGGGTCTGATGTTAGCCAGATGGCAGGATGGACAGACATGATGAATTGCCAGAAGCCACTTTTTACTCTCCCGCCTTACTACGCACACGTAGTAAAGAGAAAGCATGTTGTAACGTAGCGGCAAAAATCGGATAGTGTTCGACAGAAATCTCATATTGTGGGACCCTGATACCGAAAAAGAGAATAAATATTCTAGAGAAAAAAGTATTAAACGACTCCAAAGTGCATTGATTTTTTCCTCTCATAGTGCAAATGATACTTAAAAATGACCATTTTAGGCGAACTCTGTATTTTGGAATATTGCAAACAAAAATTAACATTGCCGAATTACAATATTGGTGATAGAGATTTTTTCCTTAATGAAATCTGTTATTTATAACTAAATTCCTAAAATAATGTAAATAAAAATCTCTGAATATTTGATAATTGCTAATGCACGTGTTCAATGTTTTAAGCGTCGGGAAGGTTGATTTTTAGCAGTGAGACTGATGGTGAAGAGGTAATGTGATTGTCGTGTTAACCTAAGAACCTGGGTTCAAACCCCAGTTTTTTCATTGCTAGAAACACTTTTTCAGGTTCATATAATATTGCGCAGCGGTTACAAAGAATCCGAGAAAGTATATGCTGTAGCACCATTAGTTCGGTATTAATGTCCCAGAAAACATAGATTCTGACTACCCAACGTATTAGACGAAGTCATTTTACTTCATATAGAAGCAAGAAAAACAACGTTTCCGTCGTCGTGAACCCACAAACAGGATTTTTCTGGCAAAAATCCACCACTTCTCCCTGCAGCATTACAATACTTTCTCTATATTATGTAAACAGAATACGAGAAAGTAAAAAGAAGTTATCTTTATTTTCATGAAGTAGAAGTTGGAAAATGTGTACAAACTTTTGTGATTCAAATGTAGTTTAGAAAGTATTTGTTTTAATGTAATTGACTTTTCCACTTTGCGGCGGCAAATGATCTGCAGGGAACGAAAGGTTTGGGGTTGAAATCTCGCAATAGGCATGAGTGTTTTCCCTTTGGGATTGCGGCGCAGAAGGCAATGTCAGACCACCACGAATGCCTTTACATCATTTTTCATTAGCTTTAAACTGTCTGTTGTCGTAAAGCCTCAAACATCTTGTTATCAAATGTCAAAAACGCTCGTTAAAAGCTTTAGCATAGTTCTACTAATAAAAGAGATGGGTTAATGATTCCAGGGCTTAAGAAAACGTGCATTCACTGTAATGTCACTTATGTTTTCAATAAGGTTTTTGACGTTAAATAAATAAATTGCTGAGATGTAATGAATGTATGATTCCTGTCGTATTGTTCTCTTGTTGATATCTAAAGAAGAACAGAAATGTCCAGTTGTATCGTCTATCATGTTCGAAAGTCACTGTGGTAAAGAATGACTAAGAGTGTCTATAGTTTGCTTCGTGAACAGAACACGTTTTCTCGCTTTCCCTCCACCACTTTTGTCTTGCATGTCACTGGAACTTCTCCCGGATCTTTTGGTGCTGTAAGACCTCCTCTCTCCTCATAGTTGCAAACTGTGTCGCAAAGCAAATTCATTTTGAAGTGAAATGAAAAATTAAAACAATTCTTTCCAAATACTAGAACCTAATGAGTAGGAAAAAATGTTTGTAACTTCTTGCAAAATTGAATTAAAACGTTAATGCTTTCCAGAAGTTCTGTGTAAAAATACAAATAGCGTTTTTATACTTTTATTCTTTTTGTTTTTCTCTAATTAATCTCTAAATATCTTTACGTAAAGGCATTTAACCGCTGAATCTTGAAACAAATTTACGCTCATTAATGGACGCCGAGATGCTCGTTTTTGGAGAATTTAAAATAAATTCTGAATGTTTTTTTTTTGCATATTTTCTCGTGGCGCTTTTTTCTGTTATAATTAAAGCCATGTACCAAGGTCAAATGACATAAGCTAGAGGCTGCTTCTAGGTGCGGGAACTTAAGAATATCTATTTTATATTGAACTAAAACCATATTTTCTTCAAGTTTTCCATTCATTTCATGAAATTCTACCAAGAGTTGTTACAAGATATCGTCGTTATTGACGCCTTTGTTCATCTCTCTGGATCTGCGACAATCCTGGCGATTTAGGTCTAGAGAGAGAACCTGGCAAAGTTTACATATTCGCTTGTCTTTGATGGTTATCGTTCAAAGTTTGTCGGAGTCGCAACGTAATGGAAGTCGGGCGGAAGTGCAGATGCTAATTTAAAATCTTCGCTCGGAGTCAATGAGGTAATCATGAGCCATCACCAACAGTTACCAGCAAAACATCTAGCTTGTGCAAGTGAAGCTGCCTGCTCTTGCATCGGAGAGTCGACATTTGATTTTCACGAGACGTTGTTTCGTAAAGTAATTTCTTTCTATATTAATAACGATTCACAAGATAGGAGGGAACTGAATGATTGTGAAGAACAAGAAATTCAAAACTATTCGCTCCAGAGCGAAGGAAATTGCATGGCACAGAAGAATTAGCATCCGAGAATTTCTTCTAAATGTTAATCACATAACACCTGTGGTATGCTGAAAAACTATTCAACCAGACAACGACCGTTTTATTCTTGCTTGTTTAGTAAAAGGCATATTGTATTGTATCAATGCTTGCAACTTTATAAAAGGTTATTGCCTTTTGAACATACGCTTAACAGTAGATTGTAATAGGAGGAAGGAGAATGAAAACACTAATCATTGTTAATTTTAAATCTTGTCTAAAAACAACGAAATGAAATTTACAATACAATTTTCCGGTTATGTATACAATAATATTGATGGCATCAAGTGATTTTCCTATGCTAGATTTTCGGATTTCGTCTTCTGTACACTAGGGGTGGATTTGTGACGGTACTAGCAAAACCTTAGCGTTTGCGAACTATTTAATCACCCAAACTGGCATGGTCTCTGCTTTTCAAACAAATAATTATACGTACTATTTACCGTCAAGTACAGCTAACTAGAAACTTACTTTGTTATTACTCCACCTTTTCTATATGCGACAACACAGGTGTTTTCCAACGACCTATTATTCCACTCGTGAAATTAAAACCAATAGTGTTTAACTATACATACAAAAAGCCCCAATCAGGGCGGTGTATCTCAAAAACTTTATCGCTTTTTCTATCCGATTTTTCTTACCACTTCTCCCTTCTGGACAATTATAAACTGCCTCAGGAGGCGGTATGCATCGATCGCTAGAACAATGGCCAATAAACTACGTATGTACTGTAACATACATTCATACATACGTATGTACAGTGCCTCACTGATACAGTACATACGTATGTACTGTAACATGACCTCACTGATTTTAACATAGCTTTCAGTTATGTTCAATATTTGGCGCATTTTCGAATTCTGTTGAACGTAGTTTCATTCGTGGAATAATCCTATTAAATACCACTCATGCTTTGGAAATTCTTAGATAAATCCCCTCCTCGCTTCGCGAGTCGGGGATTTATCGACAATTTCCAACGCACTCGTGGTATTACCTTATTTTTAAGATCTTTTATTTATTTAACTCAAAAAGTGGGGCGGAGGTCGAAATGAAACATTAATCTCAGGAGGCTTTGTGAGTGTTATGAGTAGTTACAAAGTAGCGGGTGGTAAAAAAAGCAAATCTGTGCGAACGTGTTCTCACCAATGAAGACGTTCTCACTTTATGAGCCCAGGGGCAAGACATATCTAAGTTGTATTTTATTTAATTTACTAAATGTACTGTTCACTTTTTATCTATATATTTATGTATTACGTGGTTAGGCGGAAGAGCGGGCCCGATGGCCCGAGTCTCGCCACCTAAATAAAGTCACTATTATTAAATTAAGTCATTATTATTACGCGTGCAAAGCAATGTACTCACAGCACTTCGATGAGCTCGCAGTTGAGCAGGCTCCGCCGGGCGCCCAGCTCCACCACGGCGATGGTCTGGTCGTGCACGTACACCTGCCGGCCGGAGGCGGGGTCGACGCGCAGCCCCGAGTAGGGCTTGTACTTGACGCGGTCGCGGAAGAACCCGCCACGCTGCGCCTGCGCCACCGCGGGCGCCGCCGCGCCGGCCAGCACCAGCAGCACCAGCGCCGCCGCCGCCCACGGCGCCGCCCCGCCCATGTCCACCTGCGCACCAACGCACTTGGCCATGGAACGACAAACGGAGACCCTGTACTGCGGTTTTTCTAACTCTGCCCCTCAAGCCCCTATGGAATATCACGCGGCATTTCGCGTCTTTTTCCGTCGTGCCGCTAGAAGTCGCATGATCGCAAGCACTGCTTGATACGGTCGCGATCATTCGATGCCTGGCGGCACGACTGAGAACGTCGCGAAATACCGTGACATATTCCATCGTGAAGGGGCAAAGTTAGAAAAATCGCAGTATAGGTTGACTGATTGATTTTGAGGGTACTTTATGGGAAGCCTCAAAAGCATTTTCAAAATTTTCTCAAAAATGGTTCCAAATGACTCAAGCACACACAAAAATGTTGTTAGACCCTAGGCCATGGAACGAGAAACAGAGGCCCTGTACTGCGGTTTTTCTAACTCTGCCCCTCAAGCCCCTATGGAATATCACGCGGCATTTCGCGTCTTTTTCCGTCGTGCCGCTAGAAGTCGCATGATCGCAAGCACTGCTTGATACGGTCGCCATCATGTGATATCTGGCGGCACGACTGAGAACATTGCAAAATACCGTGACGTATTCCCCTGTGAAGACGGGCCTTGAGGGACGAAGTTAGAAAAATCGCAGTATAGGTTGAGTGATTGATTTTGAGGGTACTTTATGGGAAGCCTCAAAAGCATTTTCAAAATTTTCTCAAAAATGGTTCGAAATTACTCAGGGGCACACAAAAAAAGTTGTTAGACCCAAGGCCATGGAACGAGAAACAGAGGCCTTGTACTGCGGTTTTTCTAATTCTGCCCCTCAAGCCCCTATGGAATATCACACGGCATTTCGCGTTTCTCCGTCGTGCCGCTAGAAGTCGCATGATCGTAAGCACTGCTTGATACGGTCGTGATCATCCGATACCTGGCGGCACGACTGAGAACGTCGCGAAATACCGTGACATATTCCATCCTGAAAACGGGCCTTCAGGGGCAAAGTTAGAAAAATCGCAGTATAGGTTGAGTCATTGATTTTTTAGGGTACTTTATGGGAAGCCTCAAAAGTATTTTCAAAATTTTTCTCAAAAATGGTTCGAAATTACTCAGGCGCACACAAAAAAAGTTGTTAGACCCAAAGACTTGACACATGTTTCTCTATGTATGACGAAGCGCTGGCGCCGATTCTGAAGTCAGAATTGCGACATCACCATCAAGTTTTTCTTAAATCGCGGAAAACACCCGTACAATTGTATTTTTTGTTTTCGGGGGTTGTTATCATATTCAACAATTTGACACATGTATGTCAGTGAAGCCAGAATTGCACCATCACCCTCCATATTTATTTAAATCGCAAAAATACACCGTAAAAATGTAAATTGTAAATTTCACGGTGGTTTTTCGCAATTTTAAAAACTACTGTAGGGTGTTGGCGCAATTCTGGTTTCGGATTCATCATGTCGACATAAATAGAGAAACATGTGTCAAGTCTAGGGTCTGACAACTTTTGGCTTCTGTAGAGTATAATGCTACAAGACACCAAAATCTATTATTTGCATGTGTTTTTAGGGATTTAAAAAATACTGGACGGTGGTGGCGTAATTCTGACTTCGGATTAGGATTCAGCACGTCGACGTAAATAGAGAAACATATGAAATATCTTTGGGTGTGACACATTTTTCCCTTTAATTTTGTGTGCCCGTGTTTTTTGTGCCATCGTAGGCTTCCGCGGCCAGTGTCGTGTGAAGGCTCTCCGCTGTCCGTGTGCCTGCCGAGAACCTTGATTATTTTGTGTCCGGGCGCGCCAATTTCTGTAGTCAGCAGTTCAGTACGTGCAGTGTGTGTTATTCCGCGGAAGGTGGCGGTGTTCCTCCTTCGATTGAACGTGAGATCCGGCGTCGATCGATTGATTGATTGTTGTTAGCGGGCACGTCAAATGCTGTGTGTTAACCCCGTTAGTGTAGCAAATGTATTTTATGCCGTAGTGGCGATGTTTCTCTCTCGTTGGCTGGTGAGATCCGGCGCCAATTTCGGCTCGGAGGAGATTCCTCCTCTAGGTATCTCCCCCAGCCGGGACACCTAGCTCCCGACTAGCCTCCCGACATGTGTGATTGTGTTTTGCATGTAAGTGTGTTTGTAAGTAAGGGGAGAGGATACGACAAGGAAGAACAAGGGAAGGAAGATCACGCGCGGTCCGTGGCCCATTTGTCAGGGACCTTCTCCGACATTTGTCTCGTATTCATCATAGAAACCACGAAAACTACCGATCAGAGCAGTCGGGCGCTAAAATTCTCCTCCAGACATCGACCCAGCAATACAGCTAATGTCGAAAATCCGCCACCATCGGGACTCGAACATTAGGACCTCTTATTCAGAGTTGATGTAGGCACAAAGGCAACGTTGGCTCTGAGCTAAACTCCGATGCTAACCTCTGAAGTAAACTACCGCTAACTTTGTTTTCTCACAAGCAGTGAGTGGTTGCGAAACCTCGGCATTATCCAAGCATTGAATAATGAATTGCTGATAGATTAAGAACACTAATGTTTCTGACTTTATTCGAACTCTCCAATGAGATGGTTGCTGATGTTGAACGCTTTCGGGTTTCACTATTCGGCTCCAGAGCCAAAAGAAGGCGCCTTTACTCAGCCACTTGAGATATATCTGCTAAACCTGCCTCTGGAACTGCAGCACAGCAACACTTTTTAAGAGTTTATTACCAGGTTCAGCAATGGCAAGATGTAGAAAAAAATTCAAAAGAGTGGAGAGGGAAAAGTACGAAAAATGGCCTTACGGCTTTGACTAGAACTTTTTAGTACCACATGTTCTACCTCTTTTATTGAAATTTGATTCCTGCAAGTGCTCCAAAAACTGCAAAAAACCTGACTGCAATACGGCAAAGATTAATGATCTAACTTGTGTCTCAACTACGAAAAGTGTTGCGACAATATGACAGTCGTTTCTGAAAATGACCCGAAAGGCGAGTTTCTTGCTGAAAGAAGGACAAGATGAAGCCATTGGACCTGATGAACCAAAGGAAGAGGACTTGCATATTCTTCAAGATACTAGATAATACCCATTAGAAACAATTTAATATACGAAAGTTATAGTAATCAAAGATCCGCTAATGTCATTATTTTATATGTAGCAAATATCTATATAAAGCAGGGCCTCCGAAAGGCATGACCGTCTTCCAAAATATTGATTTTCTTTTTCATTACTTTCCTTTTTCCGATTAAAATGTAAACTGATTCACAAGGTGCCATGTATATTTGTATGCAGCTTTATTGGATTTAAAGTACTTGTAGGAGTTATTGAGAGAAGAGAGGATTGGAGTGCCGTTTTCACAGTAACATCCAGGCAAATTTGGGACACTAACGGTGATACCATTGATCTTCGAAAACACAAAATGTCTGAAATCTTATCCTCTTTTATTTCATGTCTGGTTAATAGTTACGAAAAATTGATAGTTTTCAAGTTATATAGAGATAATTTAGGATAATTTCCGTTTTTTATGTGTTTCGCTTATATCACCGAATTTCGCGGTGTTCTCACAGCTAAACCATTAACTGGAGAAAAAATATTAATAGCATTAAATGTAGGTAATTTTATCTTCTTTTATTTCATATAGAACCATTAATTACGAAAAATGGATGGCTTTTGAGTTATTTTGTAAACACTGAAGACACACTTTTTGCTTAAAGAACGTGTTTCCCAGCAAACTTTTTGTTGGCAACCTGATATTTGTGTTCAGCGATTCAAAAAACATATAGGAAGCAAACATCAAAACTTCACCTAACTTTCTCTTATTTTCTTTTATTTGACTGAACTATGCAGTTGCCACTCTGGAGTGGTTCATAAACGATCGAGATTCACTTTTAATGTTTGGGGTGCTAATTCTTGTAGAATTTTTGAATTTGCAAATTATATTGATTTTGAGATTTGCCTTTTTGATTATTTTATTAAGGAAGTTACTGAATGGTTTTATAATTTTGTGGCAATAACAGAAACCCATTTTTGGTATTTCTCTATATTTTTTATATTTATTTATTTTGAGTCGCATCGACTACTGAGGTTTCTTTGTCGAAGAACTTTCCGACCACTTAGTGGTCATCACAGGAAACACGAATGTAAATAAAGTCTGTGTTTCCCTTTCAGGCAACTTCCTTGAGTTAGTGAATAGCTTGTAATCCAACTCTTTTTCATGCAAAACGTGCGATTTGTCATCAACACTAATGATTTCAATCCTTTTAATGAGGATGTTGGGGAAAATGTTAAAACAGTTCTAACATTTGTAATATTTTCAACACTATTTTAATCATTGAAATATTTAGAGACCTGTCAGCGTTGTTTGTAAATGCAGCAAAACCTTTCTGAGTGGACACCTCTTCATAGAGTTTTCTAATTCTGGAGCGAACATTTTTGTTTTGTTAAAACCTCTACACACTGGATACCTTTTTTTGATAAATCATTTCTTTCCGTTCCGAGTGTCCGTTATAGTGAGGTTTCTCTGTATTTTCGTCAATGGTGGAATATTTAGTTCAAAAATCTGTTTGTCGGATCAAATTTTTTATTGAGGGATATAAATCTAGTTCTCCCTTATCAATCCGCAAACAGTACTACGATTACAAATATTGGCAAAAATGTATATTTAGACCGTAATAAAAACGCCTTTCCTTTGATAATCATTTAATATCATGAAATTTTCGAAGATTTCCATCGCGTTTTGGTATCTTAACCTACAAAATTGCATGTGATACAGCTTGCGAAACTGTAATTTTTTAGGTTGAATGATATTTTATGTTGGATATAATATTTACAGCATCGTTGAATGGCTCCTTTCAATACCAAACAGTTATGAAGAGAAAAATTTTCTAATAATATAAATCGAAGATGTAGATACGAGTAAATGTCACGAAACTTAAAAATTCTAGAAAATGTTAAATCCAAAATACCCTGCAGATATGTTTATAGGGAGTGTTTTAAAAAGACAATCAGTTCGGTTTTTCCTGCATGAACGGTCACAAGGATATTTGAGAACGACCTAAACGTCCAGTGATGTTCCATGTTTGGAATTCGGTCACAAAAAATGTTTTGAGTATAAACTTTCTATAAACAAGCTTGAAACGGAAACGATAGAACAATAAAAAGTTGTTGCAAGGATAGTGTCCTGCGGATGTTCGAAGCGAAATGAAAATGGGACCGGACGCGGCGAAACTGAACGGAAACAAGATTGGACAAGATAAAAGGACAAAAGTGGCAGTGACCGGAGAAGGGAGACGGAATCACAAAACACAAGGTGACAAAGACGAATTTGTGGGGTAAGTAAAAAATCGATGGAATGCAAGGGAAAGAACAGAGGTAATTTACTTATCTAAACTCCGTAACAACTCGGAAACTCGGGCAGAATTTTCCTATAAAATGTGAATAGGCACGGAAATTTTTGCGTATTTTTTATATAGATTTTAAGATTGTAAAATAATTACGGACGCTCACCAATATTCTATTATAGATATTTACTATTTAGTGTTGCTTCAAAATAAATTATATCCCCAAAAATTGTAGTCCACTTCCTTAAGACATTTCCAAATTCCATTGACTTAAGATACTGTCTACCTCAGAATGAGGAAAATCGTGAAGTTTCATGTTTTTCAGTTTTTATAGGGTGGTATGCTCTGTTTTATTCTGTTTTAAATGCTTCAATCCGTTGCTTGTTTCTTACTTGTTTAGCAAATAAGTTTTTTCGAAGTGAGTGTCAAATGTTAAGCCCTTAGTAAGTGAACTTCAGATGCATTTTCTCGAATTGGGAATTTTCAGCACTTTTTATGCATGTCAAACATCATAAATCGTAAACTATAAAAGATAATAACAATTCTTTTTGTAGCATGTAACCCATGATTTGTTCTAGTGAATGAACTAGAATAGTTAATGTGTCACTAAAAGTTTTAATAAAATGAATTGAAATGTCCAGAATAAATTTATTAACAATTATTTTTCTCAAATATCAAATCCTGACTTAAGTTTTCACGATACCTTTACCATTCTAGTTAATTCACTGGAATATACAATTGTGATAAATTTAAAAGAAGAAATATCAAAATTTATCAATTCGTTGCAGTTATAAAGTCTGAAGTAAAAACCTGCATTTCGGCCAATTATTTATAAACGAATAGATAAAAAATCAATTATTTGATCTCTAAAAGCATAAAGAAATCAAATGAATAAAGGAAAACAAAATAGACACAAAATTCTTAGTTTTTATTTTTCCGGTAGACACCACCTCAACGTATACATTTTGCATCTAATTGTACGTATATTTTGTTTAATTGTGGAATAATCTTTAAGGGAATAAAACAGTTTAGAACATGAAATGAAATCAACCAAACAGCTAGCTCTGAAGAAATCATTTTAACATAATTTCGTGTAATGAGAAACCGACTCTTTGGATACAAGGAGGAGAAAGGACACATCGAAAATTTTTTTTGTCCACAACAAAAGTAAGCTTTACTGTTTTGTACAATAGAATTGTATCTATTGTATTATTAATATGCTAATTTGAAGTTAAATAGATAAAAACGATAAACTAGAAAAATTCAATTTTATTCAATTGATGTGTGTTTTTAATGAAAAGTAATGTCTAGAGATAAATCCCAAGGTTTAACCAGCTTCAGTTGAGTGACATTTAGACAACGACGTAAAAACATTCACAAATTTTGGTGTAAAAACGCGACGCTGCGACTGGAAACATTGTGTAATAATAGAAGAGTTTGATATTTTTAAATCACAAATATTGCAACATCTAGTGACATTTGAATGAAAACACTAAGGCTGACACAGAAAATGAGATGACGTCCTGATGGGACATAAAAATTGGCATCCGGTGGGAAACCGCAGAGGAAATAAAAGCTAGTAAGTTTGGCCGGAGATATACAAGTAATGGGCAAAACGATCCGAATGTGACATATGTAAAGAAAAACGGCAATTGATAACACGTTTCAAATTTTTCGGGAGATTTACTTCAAAAATAAGATTCGCGATGTTTTTTGAAGAGATCGTTCCCTATTTCTTATTTACTGTTATACATGTGTTTTTCTTCGCCCTACAAGTAACAAATATCATGGTTTATCAACTTCGTTATATGTAATACAGAGGAAGATGACCGTTCGCCGTCGACACAAAAGCCCGTAAACCTTCGGCTGCTCGGTAGAGAATTTATCGCCATAGGTTCATCAAACAGGTTTAAATGAGAAATGTAAAATTTTGTAGATGGTATTGAGATGGTTTTTACTTTTCCATTAATAATAATAATAATAATAATAATAATAATAGGAGTAATATTATTATTATTATTGCTTCATATCACGACTACAGATATTATGAGTCGGCTGAGTATAAAATCTACTTCAGGTTGCAACCAGCTACCTAAGGAGCAGATCTAGGGACTGTGAGTGCCTCTACAACACTTTGCGCAAAATGTGAGCTGTGCCAAATAAAGCAATTTCTTGCACTTCCCAGTCCTTTGAATTACTTGGGAGTTTAGACAAGTTCTTACACAAATTTTGCGGAACAAATCCCAGAGCTCCGATAACTATCGGTAGGACCTGTGCTTTTACGCTCCCCGTTCGGCTGATCTCAATTTCCAAACTCTTGTATTTAAGTCGTTTCTCTGTCTCCTTGGTTACGACATTTTGATCGCAAGGCACAGCAACATCCACAAGTAGACATGATTTTTTCTCAAAATCCCGGGTAACAATATCCGGTTGGTTTGCTGCTATCGTGCGATCCCTTTGAATTTGTTGGTCGTACAATATTGTACACAATCCAACCGATGTCACCGGTTTTGGTGAGTGTTCGTACCTCTTGGGGCATGTGTTTGGAACTTCGAGGGCGGTACAGATCTGCCAGTGGAGGTAACTACACACCCTGTTATGTCATTTTAAGTATTTGGTCTTTGCTAGAATTGGACAAGCTGAGACAATATGATCAATGGTTTCTACTTGCTCCTGACAAATTCGGCATTTGTCATCTTGGGAAATTTTGAGAACCGCTTTATCACAATGTCGTGTTCTCAACGCCTGATCTTGAGCAGCTACTAGAACTGCTTCTGATTCTGGCTTCATTCTTCCCCTTTTAATTATTCATCTTCCCCCACATAAATTATTGATCTTTATTGATCTGCACCTTATTATTATTATTATTATTAAGTCTTGGACGACTAGTGAGAAAATACGGACTTGAGTCCTGTAATGTCCGATGTTACAAATATCATCCTTCTACAGTCTTGGAAAATGAAGAATGGAAGCTGTACTGGGACAGAAGCTTTATTACAGATACCATAATTTCGAACAATAGGCCAGATATAATAGTTCTGAACAAGCTCAAGAAAACAGCCATGATCATCAATTTTGCAGTCGTCAAAAATAACAATCTAGAATCTGTTCATAGCTTGAAAATTCAGAAATAAGTACCGTTGACTCAAGAGCTTTGCCACCAATGGAAACTTCAGAATATCGGCACACAACCGATAATAAAGTCCACCACAGGATTAGTACTAAAACACACAATGCATTCAATTCAAGGGTTGGAATTACCATTCTCATGAGTAGAACAAATGCAGAAAGCAGTAATACTGGATAGCTGCAGAATAGTAAGAGAATTCCTGGGATGTACGACTGATTAGGACACGATTGATTGAAATGTCAAGAGTAAAATTCGTTCGTGTCTTGTCTCTGCGAGACCGACCGAGCCTAGACCAGCAATGGTCAGGTGAATGTTCCTGCACATAGTGCAGAGAGTCAAGAATACGGATAATAATAATAAACTTACTTAATGTGGGAAATAAATACATCCATTTAATATTTGTTCTAGGTCGATGATTCTATGGAATACACCATAGATTTGAATAAGGTAATTTACGAAAATATTAAATTAAAACGTATTCAATTTCAAAATGAGAGAGAATATTTATTCAGAATAATAGAAAACTTGGCACAATTCACTATACAGACTCTCCTAAATATTGTAGTCCATTCAATTTATTGCAACACCTCAATCAAATACGCCGCCAATAGGACATTGCATTTCTTCCATTAAATTCTCCACTGAATTACACCATTCTGACTGAAGTGTTCTATTAACTTTTCGTCCTCACTCCAGAACATTTACTGCCTTTCTGATTGTTGATTTCTGTCCGTTTTGTCAAGTCGGCAGTCTCCATGGCATAAAAACATTGCCAACCTGAGATTTTATTTCAATAGGCTGGGTCTATACATGTCTTGATGACTAATATGGACGAAATATAAAACGTAATTTCAACTCGTTACAGGTGCATATTATATCCGCTAGTCACATTACTCTACAATTCATGTTACTATCGTGCGTGACTCTGAAACCGCCGGGCCATTAAAACGTTCGCACATTCAAAGAGGGCTTATAGCTGCGTATCCACATTCTGTAGCACGTGCGAAGTGTACGTAAGGAGAAACGTGCCGAATCTTCCAATCTAAGTAAAATGACATTGCCTACTCGATATTCGGTGCAATTTCGCCGCACGTATTTCTGCCTTTCTTCAAAGGCTTAGCAATTTTAGAACGTTTACTCATATACAGTTTTGGATCTGCATGCCATAAGGCACAGTTCAGTGCTGGGCCTACATGAAGTAACCAACAATTTAGGGCTTGGCCGTCCTAAGTTGGATTCCAGCATGAGGCTATTTTCACTTTTAAAACAATGATTTACGAAGTGCAGAATGTTCTGACGAGTGAATATTTAATCGTCTCCTATATTATTTCAGTAGTATATCTTTCCTTTGCGAATCTGACGCGCAACCAATCTTTGTAAATGAGGTCGCTAAAGACAGAGAAGTTCACGAAGAGGTGACAAATTGCACTTTGACTTTAAAAATATGAAGGATTTGTTTAAAAATCTAAATATTCATGTAAAATATAACTTGCAGCGCACGTCAGGCTTTTTAAGTCTATTTCGTTAAATAAATCCTAAACGGAGCGTTTTAGGGCGTTTAAAACTAAAATTTTGAGGCCTCAAAGAAACGTTCGTCACACTGTAATCTACAGGATGAGATCTTGACCATTCGAATACATTTTGCTAGTTCGACGCTTCTCGATGAAACTCCACCTGTTCAGAGCCTGTAGGATCTGCAACTGTATGTGAAATTACTAATTACTTGATATTCTATGCGATTGAATCACAAGGGTATATCTCTTTGTTCGATAATAAAGTTAAGGTTGTATTACATTGTTATCAATTACAAGGTGACATGAAGAACAAGTATCGAAGGATAAGAGGGTTTTGAAGAAAAATTTATATTACAGGCTTGGTATGGAAATGGAAAAATAAGGAAGATAGTGAGGTACAGTGTTGGAGAGTTCTCGCACGGGTACGCCAGTATTTCATAAATTGAACATTTGATTTTTATTGTTGATAGCGGACATCTCTGAAAACATGAATCTCTTTGGATCTAATCTCGTATACAAAAAGCTGGAATAACCCGGCATTACCCGAATACTATTTATCCTCATCGTATCTTAGACAATACAATTAATAATTATATCTGTAGTGTAAAATGGAAGTAATTTTATTTACAGCTTCGATCCGCTCTCCCTGCCGAGTTCCACCCTTACTTGTTCGCCCCACCCCGCCCCACCCCGCCCCACCCCGCCCCACCCCGCCCCACCCCGCCCCACCCCGCCCCACCCCGCCCCACCCGCGCCGGGAGAGGCGGCTCAGGGCATCAACCGATGTCAATGCAGTGCCTCTAACCGGGAGGTTCTAGGTTCGAGGCCAACGGTGGCAGGATTTTCGGCACAAGCCACAAAGCTAGGTCGAGTTCTGTCCCTATCTGGAGCAGAAGTTTAGCGGTCGGATTCTCTAATCGGTAGTTTTTCGTGGTTTTTCGTATCAACACCAGGTGAATGTCGGAGTATTACCCTACCAAACGGGCCACGGGCCGCGCGCGATATTTCCTTTCTCTGCCTTGTCCCATCTCTACCCCTCAGTTACACACACTTACTCTAACATGCACTAACTACCACACATGCCGGGAGAACGGTCGGGAGCTTAGAGCTTGTCCTGGCTGGGGCGGTGTCCCTCTGGTGTGAGATACCAGGTTGGTGAAAACCCCGCTAGCCGATGGTAGGTCGACGTCGGATCTGGCCATCCAGACCCACCTCACGAGGCCGCTGCCACCTCACGAGGAAATATGCACTTACGGGAATAACGACCTTAGTCGACGCGCCCGGAACAACTAACAATCAAAAAATTTCCACGTCACCCGATACTCTCCGCCCTGCCACCGGGAGAGATGGCTCAGTGAAACAACCTGATGTCACTGCAGCCCCTCTGCCCGGGAGGTCCTAGGTTCTAGTCCCGACGGCGGCAGGATTTTCGACACTAGCTTGTCGGCTAGGTCGAATTCAGTCGCTGCCTAGAGGAGAATTCTAGCGGCCGGCTGCTCTGATCGGTAGTTCTCCGTGGTTTCTCCGATCAACACCAGGCGAATGCCGGAGCAGTACCCTAACAAACGGGCCATTGGCCGCGCGCGATCTTTCCTTCCTCTTCCTTGTCCTATCCTCTCCTCTTACACACACACTTACACTAACATGCACTACCCTACCACACATGCCGGGAGACCGGTCGGGAGCTTACAGCTTGTCCCGGCTGGGGCGGTGCCCTGCTGGTGGTGAATACCTGGTTGAGGGGAAAACCCCGCTAATCGACGGTAGGTCGGCGCCAGATCTCGCCATCCAGCGAGGAAAAGATCATTGCCACCTACCGAGAAAAAACACGCAGTACACTTACGGGACTAATGACCAAAGTAGTTGACGCGCACGGAAACACGAATCAATCAATCAATCCCCGCTCTGCTCCTCCCCCTTCCTCGCCTGGACGCGCCTCGCCCATCTCCTGCGTGCACCACTGCCCCGCCAAACCTGAATGCTTTGCGGGATCGGGTTGCGTGAAAGTATATTTTAAAAAGATGACAAATTCGTCTGCCACATTTCGAAACGCGAATCATGTTTCTTGGTCGCTTGAATGTATTCGCTGTGTATTCGCTTGAAATTGCTCCATGCTTCTAAAATAAAGCTGGAAAACATCCATCGATCTTTATGTATTAAGATTCTGGGTACTTTAATTACGAGTTAACTGTTGATGACTATGTGCAGTTACATTAATAAGCAATCGTCATAATGCTGAAAATACGCTCTTAATCTCTTGACAATCGATTTAACACGTGAAAGAAATGACTTAGAATTCTTTGTTGCTTTTTAACAACTAATAATGAAACAATGTGTGAGTGCATGTGATGAGAAAGCTGTAATAATTCTAAAATCAATTACTGAGAAAATTAGAACTTCTACCTCATCAATTTATTGAGTTTCGTGTCGTTTAAATAAACTCTGAACACGTAATTCTTCTTAAAATAACACATTTTAGAGACGTCAAACAAAATAAAGTATGATAATAAACAATTAAATATTCCGTAATGTTTAATAATTAGTGCCATAAAACTTTTACTCGAAAATAATTCAAGATAAAGCACTTTGATCATTCCTTGCTCTGCAGATTGGACTGTTTTGGAGCCAG
Organism: Acheta domesticus; assembly: GCA_031308135.1. Classification (NCBI taxonomy): domain Eukaryota; kingdom Metazoa; phylum Arthropoda; class Insecta; order Orthoptera; family Gryllidae; genus Acheta; species Acheta domesticus. Next base: position 21,554,711 of record JAHLJT010009355.1, on the reverse strand, counting down.
GCCTTTCATAAGGAAACGCAAATAGCACCGAGCACCCATGTCCAAGACAGAATTCGAAACAGAGACCTTCAGATCGCAGCTCGGAATCGGCCCACGCGCAACCTTCACCGCTCGAGCCGGATAAGCAATCAAGTGCCATGAGTCATCGAACTTTGTTTTCAAAACTTCTATGAACACATTCCAAATTTGGATAGCAATAATAATTCATGTAGTATATGCAGTACATTTATTAGCAATTCAACTAGTTTTATTTAAAAGATTTTGATAAAATGAATCCGACATTTACCTAGTCAATATAAATTGCAATGATTTCTGTGCATGTTCTTTTATATGGGCTACCTAAATGAAAGATGCAATTTCATAGCGTGTAATTACACAGTCATTTACATGCATTCAGTTGCGTGGTGTACGGATATGATTTGTCATAAAAGTAAGTTTCAAGACATTTAAAATAGTTAAATGTACTCTTTAACGTTCTATAGCCGAGAAACAGCAAAGGGTTTATTATGTAAAAATGTAAAATAAATCCTTAAGTTTTGGAAACTCTTGTTTATTTTTCAACTCTCAAAATGTTTACTCAAAAATCGAACCTTATTTTATAAAAAAAGGGTAATCGACGTCCTACGGAATTGTTTTATTTTCTTCGAAATTTTGAAAGACTATATTACTTATATTACTGATGCAATGCTAACATATGCATAGATAAGTGACCTTTCGTTCAGTGAATATATGTACGTTCTATACCTCGTAACACGGACAAAAATAATGATTATCTAATACGAATAATTTCTAAAAATCTACTTTGTAAACACAAGCTCTGTTAAATAAAACCTTTATCTCATCACTGCCGCCATCTCGTAGTTCACCAACAATGTACTTTTCAAATATACATTGCAGCCTTGTTGCGCAAATTTCAATAAAGCTTTCGTCCATAAGTTGCACGCAATCCGGTTACGGAACTGTCAGGTAAATAAAACACGGACCAGAATTCTCTCTCGTTCCCTTAGAAATAATTTCGTTCTTCCTAAAAAGAACTAATCGTAAAATTCAACACAACTTATGTTGTTGGAGTACTGAAGGCTTGTCATCAGTTGATACAATATTGTAAAACAATACTAAACCAGGGTTAGGATTCTTTTCGACCTGAATCATGGGGTTTTGATTAAAAAAGGATTCCATACGCCTAAAATCTACTCAACTAAATTTTTATTAATAGTAGAAGATATAAATCCAAATCCATCATTAAACAAGACAGATCTGTTATCTTTGGCCTGGTAAAATGACACTCCAATTAACTTAACAGTTTACAGCGCTATTTCTCCAGGTTTCGGAAAGTTCAAGAGCGTTTGGAGAGTTCAAGGACTTCAACATCCCTTTGCAGCTGCCCGTTTACACATTATTTGCACTCATGCCGCATGAATGAGTTAGCCAAATGATTGTTTATATCACATCTGTTCTCAGAGTTACAGCCTAAGTTTCCATCTCTTATCGCGTGGAACATCAATATAATAGGACTTCTTTCAACATAACATATCGCAAAAGAAAATACGGTAGAAAGACATCAGAGTCAAGATACTAAAGTAATTGAACATAGTGCGTGTAGTATGAGAACAAAACCGAAACCTGATCTGTACTACAGCAATTTCCAACGTGATTTTTCAACTCTCAGGATTGACAACTTTACACCTTACAAAATTATTATTATTATTATTATTATTATTATTATTATTATTATTATTACACTATGTTATTATTCTGTTAAGTTGTCGATATAACACGAATGTTTTGGGAAGTCTTGTGAAGAAAACTTGGCATATTACTGATAGATAACTGCTATTACTGAATATACCTGCAATAGTTATCTTCATAATCGCTGTCTTCACAATATTTTCATAATCAATGAAGTAACTGCAATTGTTATCTTCATAACAATTGCAGTTTAATAACGGAATTGATATATTTTAATAACGATATTGAAGAGAACATCCATTAATTTTCCCGTCCCTACCTCGCCAAGAATTGAACACCTGTCTTCGCCGGGGCCTGTCGTCGACACCAAGCGCCCCTTCGCTGGATTTTGCTGCGAGAGCACCCACCTGCAGCGGCCACGTGCGCGCGTCTGCCATGGCGCTCGCGGCCAGCGCGTCCGCCGCCGCCCGCGCCGCCGCCTGCGCCGCCGCCGCCGGGACCGTCGTGCTGGAGGAGCAGGAGCGCTGCGCCGGCGCCAGGGGACCGGCCGCCGTCGACGCTCGGCGAGGACTGCGCCGCGCCACACCGCGCCGCCCGCGAGCTTCGCAGCCGCCGCGCGCGCCGCTGCCGCTGCCGATGGCTTTCCAGGGCGCGCCGCGGCGCGAACGGCGGCGGCGGTTGCGGAGGTGGCGGAGGGGGCGGCGGCGTGGGTGGCGGAGGGGGCGTGTGCGGAGGGGACGGTGGCAGTGGCGGAGGGTTGTGGTGGTGACGGCGGCGGTGGCGGAGGGGACGGCGACAGAAGCGGTGGTGGTGGCGGTGGCGGCGGTGGCGGAGATGGCGGTGGCGGAGGTGGCGGTGGCGGAGGGGACGGCGGGAGAAGCGGTGGTGATGGCGGCGGCGGTGGCGGCGGTTGCGGAGATGGCAGAAGCGGTGGTAGTGGTAGTGGTGGTGGTGATGCCAACGGTAGTGGCGGCGGCGGCAGTGGCGGCGGTTGCGGAGATGACAGAAGCGGTGGTAGTGGTGGTGGCGGTGGCGACGGTGGTGGCGGCGGCGGTGACGGAGGTGGCAAAAGCGGTGGTAGTGGCGGTGTAAGCACTGGAGATGATGGCGGCGGTGCCTTTGACGGCGGCGGTGGTGGAGGTGGTAGTGATGGCGGCGATGGCGGAGGGGTGGTGGTGGTGGCGGCACAAGGTGTGGGGAGGGCGGTGATAGCGGCGGCGGTGGCAAGGCAGAGGTGGCGGCGGTTGCAGAAGCTGTGGTAGTGGTGGTGGCTGCGATGTCAGTGGCGGTGATGGTGGCGGTAGCGGCGACGATGACGATGACGGTGATAGAGGCGTCGGTGGCGACGGTAGAAGTGGTGATGGCAAGGGTAGGACGATTGGGTGGTTCCGGGAGGTGGTAGTGGCTGGGGCGGGACGGTTGAGAGTGGTGGTTGCCCTGGCGATGGTAACACTAACAGCAGTTGTGGAGGTGGCGGCGGCAGAAGCGGCGGTAGTGTTGGAGACGGCGGTGGCGATGGTACGGCGATTGCGGGGATGGTTAAGGCAGGTGGTGGCGGTGGCATCCTGCTGTGGTGGCTGGTGAGGAACAGTTAAGAGTGGCGGTCACGCTAGCCTGGCTGATGACAGCACGGTCCAGTGAATGCGGTGGTGACGAGGGGGCGACGGCGTTGGTGGATGGGTGCGACGGTGATGGCGTTGAGGCGGGGCGTCGGCGGCGGAGGTTATGCGGTTGACAGTGGCGGTGACGGGGAGCGTGGCAGCTGCAACTGTGACGCGCGGGGTGCGACGATAAGCACGTCATAAGTGGTGAGGGAGGTGAGTAGTCACTTGGCGGCGCGGGGTTTGTGTACTACGTCAGTGACTGCCCGGGACAGTCCTGTCGTCCAAGGGCGCCTGTGTCCGGGACAAGATGTAGCGCATGACGGTGGACTGACATTTGCGGTCCAAGTTGGAAACATGTTCCGTAGTTAACCTTCGTAGATTTAAAACCCTTTTTTATTATATTTTTATTTTCATTGTTTTACAATTGATGGAAATGTTAATAGACAAATTTGTTAAAATATTGAGGATATATAAATGTTCCCAGCTGTTGTATGAAAGAAATACAATATTTGAGAAGAACTTAATAGTTTTCTAATTCCTCTGAATCGCGAAGGAGCACACTAAAAGATAATCACAATTTCAATTTTTACTTCGGTGAATAATGAATCGTTTCCGTTTTTCTTATTGCCAATATTCTGCGCAGTATTGTTTTCGTCTCCATCGCAATTACTCCACTAAATTGGGCGACAGAAGAGAACTTATCAATGGCTACCACTAGACCAATTGGTTACACGAGGTTGGTTATACCTCGTATAACCAATTGGTTACACCAATTGGTTATACGAGGTAATTTTTATGACTTAATAACCACTGCTCTAAAATATCTTAATACAGTGAAATCTGCTGATACTCCTATAGCGGTCATCGTTACAAACGCCCATTTTTTCGTGGAACCGATTTTCCGATAAGACACGTAAATATTCGCCCTTTTCATCGGCTACCTAGATAAGCGGCAAGCAACCAAGCACAGTTTATAGACTTGATTAAGTGGTCATCTCAAAAGATTTTGAAATATATTGTAACAACAAACGGAGAAATGATGGAGATTTCTGTTACAATTTAAATTTAAAATATTCCAACGATGGAGCGCATTGAAGGATTACTTCAAACGGTGGTATCAAGAGTCGCTCATCTCGGTAGAAGATTACTTTGTGTCAGTATTGACTAAGTTTTCCGCAGCCCAAAAAAATCTACCCATATTTTAAAACACGAGAATGCTCTTGAAAAATCCTTTAAAATCCATATAAATTTCTTAGTGGTTTTTTAAAATTATTTCAAATAAAATAACAAAATTTATAATTTTATGTATCAAAATATTTATCAAAAACTCAGCTACAGTCGTAAGGAATGCATATCAACATCTAAGTAAAATGAAGAAAACTGACAATAAAAACAACACAAATACAAAATGAAGTAAACCGACAATAAAATACAAGCTTCATTTTCAGAAGTGACAACTTCAATTTCAACACAACAAATATGCATAAAGAAATACTAAGACAACAAAAGTTCAAAATAAACTCACATTGAAATTTAATCCTATTTTGTAATTTCGTTACACGCTAGGCATTTGTTACTTTATTGCCCAAACATAATAATATTAACGAAAATTGAATTGCATATTTGGCAGTCCTGAATGAATTTTAGTTTGTTCAAATTATGAAAAAGAATATTTTATAAAAACTAAATTAAAAAAATTATATTCCTCAATAGATCCTCAAAAAACAAATAAACCTAAACTAAAAAATAAATCCTAAAATATACACAAGGACGTTTAAAAGAACTTTTTTTTCAATCCAGGTTTCAAGCACAGAAAACAAAAATAAATCATCTTAAAACTTATAATTTAATAATCGAAACAATTTGGTTCCTGTACTAAGGTATGGGCAATCTTAATTAAACAGTTGTAACCGCTGCTCTTGCTCAATTCATAGTAATAGAATAATAATTAGAGTGAGAGTCTACGTGATATATTTTGCCTCGTTCGATGACTGCTGCCAAGTGAAGTAACAGAAAGTACTTGTCATCAGGCGATTCTCTCTCCCCTTGCTTCAGTATGCGTCTACATCGACGAAGTATTCAGGTTTGTGCGTTACGACAAGATTTTCAGATCACGACGTGGTGTCATGCAATATTGTTTATGCATACGTCTTCAGTATTGTGTTCTGTATTCTGAACTTAAATCAACGGTAGTATTAAATACATTCTGAAACAACATTTTCATTTAATACAATTTGAATTAACATTGAATTTTTTCTGAATTTTGTTGGCAGATTGTAAATTCTATTATATTTTCTGTTTCCCGTTTTCTTGTTTCATATATCAGCCCAGCAAATTCCAGGAGGGTACAATCGAAGATATTGTCCCACCATACAAGAAACTATAGACAGCGTGAACGCTCATGTTCCGGAAGTATGACTATTTGCTACGCAGATACTACTTTTCTGTAGTTTAAATTTTACTCTCCGTAACAACAGAAATAAAATCTTATAATAGGCAATTGATTGAGCATACCTTTCCTTTGTTCCATTCAGTATATCCGGCTCATTGTGTTTCTAGAAGAAAAAAAAGCTTAAGCACTTCTTCATTTCTTTCTTGACCTTTTGGGAACTTGTCTTTCGAATAAATTGATCGCATCTGCATTATGTGGCAAATCATGCCATCTTCGCAGAGTGAGATTTTCCCTCATTCAACATCTTTTCGTTCCTAGAATTCTTCCTTGCTATTTTGGAATGATGTTTTCTGCGTACATGAGAACAGTATTCACAAATTCTTGAATTCAGGCTCGAAAATTTTTGGCAGCATTCCTGCTCTTTTGAGTATGCTTTGTAGGTAAAACTGAAGGCAGAGAAGCAGTGTGATCTATTATTCAGCTAATGTTCAGTTATTTTCCATGCAAAGATCAGCATTTCGGGGACGTATGTCTGTCGGGATATTGTAGCTCACCTAATCGGCTATCGAAGCGTTAAATACAGGGGTGCTGCCAAGAATTTTCTCGGGGTGGGGGGCAATGTAATACCATTTGTTTCTGGAGAGGGTTGAATCCCCAGTAACCTTCTTTTGGGTGCACCATTGAGTAAATAAAATGCATTTTATCTCTATATGATGAAGTTTTGTACCCATTACGTTCTTAAAGCGTGTTATTCAAGGATTCTGCGTTCTAATTCTACAATATTTAGTCTTAATACGACTTACTATTATCTCTATGAATATGTGAGGATTACGGTGATTAGAAGCTGAAGTATAGTGTCCTGATAAATACTCTAGGTGCTTCAATTCTGTCAAAAAATATTATAAAAATTATTATTGAACAGTTTTATCTCAGATGAAAGTACGAATGTCTAATAATTGAATCTAATGTTGATTTATATTAAAGCTTTTTCATGATGTGATAAACGTCATTAAGACGAAAGTAAGTGAACCACACATCCTCCGGGATGCGCGGATTTATTTTATTCGAGATATATTTATAAATGCTTTCTGTATAAATTATATTTAATTACTAATTTTATATTCTTCAGGTATAATACATAATTGCATTAATTTATTCCGTTCACAAAAATAATACACCTGAAAGTGTTTCTCCTATTACTAAAGAAAAAGAACGCTTGCAAATAGCTTGCTAACAATATCTGCTATTAGCTGTCACAGCTGCCATTACCTCTTAAAACTGACGTAACTCGTTTGATTCACTTCTTCGACAGTTTCACACAATACATTCGTGTCCAAAACCCACACGACACACATTTATTATGCTTTCTACGTATCTGTAGGGTGTATTCTACTCTAATAGAAACAGTATTGGTTTTAATATAATCAAAAAATGATAATGCGAAAATTCAACATAATTCTAAAAAAGTTGTCTTGGACACACGAACTCCAACAATTTGTTGTTTTTGCTCCGAATTCTACTTTCATTTCTTGTTGAAGTTTGTTTTCATTCAGCTCAAGTAGATAATGCTGCATGTTAATCAAAATTTTCAAATTAAAGTTTATTTTCCTTAAAATCACATTCATTACCAATTAATTCAGACAATATGTATGTGCTGGCACAACAGCCTCTGACGGGGCCATGGCCTACCAGCGGCGTCCCGACCTTGCGGACATGGGTTGTGGTACGTGTGGCTAGCACATAAACACCCCTTACTCCGAATTCTGGCCTGATCAACCTGAGAACTGAACTTTTCTCATCGTCACGTAGCAACAGATACTGGGATATTGCGAGAAAAGCGCGTACTATAATTTGCCCCGGGCGGGAATCGAACTCGGGATCGCGTCCTGAAAGGGAAGCACGCTGACCAATGAGCTCCCCTGAAGGGCAAAATTTTCCCCCGTAGACAGTCGAACTCAGGTCCTCCAAGCTTACTCGCCGTGAGCGTTACCTCTACGCTATCGAAACGCAGTCTTTGGGAAAGTACGCGTTTTTAACCAGTTCTGAATAGAAATAAGACAGTAATAAAGGCAAGCAAGTACAGTAAGTAAAGTAATGAAGTAGTGCATTAAACTAGTGGTGCTCAAAAGCACACTTTCTCGCGTTATTTGTAACTACTACGCAATTTTATAATACTATAAGGAGCATCCAAACACAAGTGATCCCGAGGCCTAAGAACAACTAGTGGTGCTACAGAATGGCACAGATTTTCCCGTATTAGTTTTCTGTTTCGTTTGGTCTCGACTAGCTATTCAGACTTGCCAATACTCTTGACAGCTGCCATCTATCGCCGCCCAAACTACGTTTTTTTGACATTTTATTAATTTTTCGGTTTCGTTATAGTAGAACAAAGGTATTATTTTCAGAATATTAAGAAAAACAGTTACACCTCTTCGTAAATGGCAATTTTCGTTGAAAAATTTGGAGCCGTTTTCAAGAAAATGGCGTTTAAGCGCTACTGTAAATGCGAAATTTGAAACTTTTTCACAGAAAATGTTTGAGTTTTCGAAAAACTTCATTTGAAGTCATTTGAAGCACTTACACTCATAAATTGAATAGTGTTTACAAATTGATGGAAATGTGCATTTTAACCGTATGAGAGATTTTTCAAAAAAATTACATTTTTGTAATTTTTGAAAAAACAAAAAATTCCCCAAATTAACTTTACGCCATATTAAAGAGTGCAATTAGCACTATCCGTTCGAAACGTTTGAACAAAAAATTTGAAACTATTTTTGAGAAAATGGCGTTTGAGCGTTTCTGAAAATGCGCAATTTTGAGCTAGTTTTCACAGAAAACTTTTTAATTTTCGAAAAACTTTATTTGACATTATTGAAAGCACATGTACTCATTAATATAATAATGTAAAACAAATCGCCGCTGATGTAAATATTAATGACGTGAGAGAAGTCAAAAAATTATATTTTTGTAATTTTTTTTAAAAACAAAAGAATAGAGCAATATTGCGTTAATGTTGTCTCATAGAGCACATTTAGCACTATGCCTACCCAAAGTTTAAAGGAAAAATTAGGAGCTATATTTGAGAAATTCTTGTTTTTGTAATTTTTCAAAATTGCCCATATTGCACGCAGTATTGCGCGAAAACTACTACAATTTTCAAAAAAATGTACATGACCTTAATGAAAAAATTTACTTTGCACAACAAATTTTAATTGACGGAAAAATCTCTACCTTCAATTTTGTAGTTCTACGAAGACGCCGAAAAATTTCAAACTTTTGCAATTATCGAAAATTTAGAGTTAACCGTGAAAATGGAACCTATGCCACCTTAATAAGAGTATTTAAATATATTCTTACAAGAAATTTAAAGAAAAAATTTGGAGCCGTTTTTGAGAAAATTTTGAAAAGTCAGGGGGGCTTCATGTAAAGTATCCCCAAATTTTGAAGAAAGTTTTTCAAAATCGCGGCGTATCGAGCGGAAGCAGATCGACCGGGGAATATTCATTTTGGAAGAAATCGCACGTTTAGGCGCTAACATTGACCACTAACGGACAAACGTGCAAACAGACGTTTGTCAACAACCAATTTTTCTATATCAAGGATCCCCAAAACTAGGATTTTGACTTCACAATGTGTTAGAGGAAGTAATCCAATGTGTGTGTGTGTATATATATATATATATATATATATATATATATATATATATATATATACATATATATATATATATTGATTCAAGATTTATTCCCTTTTTCGATTCCAGGGCCCCACAATACGAATTATTTTGTCGAAAAACCTCCGATTTTTGCCGCAACGTTAGTTTCTCTTTACTACGTCAGTGTGTAGTAAGACTAGAAAGTAAAATATTTAGAGATATTGTAAAATGTTTTATGTATACATAAGATCTACGATGAAAATTATTTTGTAAATATTTCTGAGGGCACATTTAATTATCCTCTACTGGTTAGTCTATAAATGAGAATAAAAAAGTATTTTTAAAATCTGACAGTGAAATTATTCTTTACTCATATTTAACTTTAGGCTTTGGCCATGACTAACCGGAACTGCTTTTGAAATGTGGCACTGATAATTTAAAATGTCATATAACAACAAATGGAGACAAATGCAGGAAGGATGATAAGGATGGAGAGAAGGCAATAATATTTTGCTCCGCTTACTGTTTCCATGACACTATTCGAAAACGACTTTATCAGTTGGAATCCGTGTGAGACACGTCAGCCTACATAGGATATCCGTCCTTGTCCGGATTCAAAATACGGTTATTCCGGACAGGACTGAGCTGATAACTAGTGGCTAACTACTCACTCTCGGTATTGAGTGAGGTCACTTCAATGGGAATTTTTAAATGAATAATTTCTTTCAATATTGATATTATATTGAGTGATAACTAGTTATATTGGTCCTTGAGGTCGTCTTTCACCTTCATTGAATTCTTTTATTTGTACGTAGCTAAGACTTACGAACATTTTTACAGCGCGTTTAAATCACGAAAATTAGATAATTTCCTGAACAACGTTAGATGCTTAATTGGTCTTGTGCATGCCCAGAATCTACATACAAATTATATTGCCTACGAAATAAATGACATGCAAACGGCCACAAAGATATGTGGTCTACGTGCTATGAGAGATAAACCACTGTCGCTATCTCGCAACATTTCAATGTTTGTGTCCCACCTCTAATAACAGTGTCCTGGCAACAATGGCCTTGAGGAAACTCAGGAAACCAGCGCCGTCCAATAGTTTCCGCCATACCTAGTACTTCGTGGGTAGGGCGCAGAAGTTAAATTATCTGGCTAAACCACCTCAGGTAAGGGCCGATCCCACCCTGAGATTTCTAACTGATCGCGTATCAACTTGGATGTGTCCACGAGAATGTGTAAACTGGTCGTCTCCCACGTTTTCACAAGCGTCTACTGAAGCTTCTTTCGTCAATTTGCCGTTTCATCGCCTTCCTCTCATTTCAGGCATGGTAAATGATTTAAATATATAATTTATTTGCATTCTGATCTATTTCGACACAACCGGAAACACTTAAGATCGATTAACAATTTCATGTCTGAAGACCAGAGATTATGCAGAGCAAGAATGTCGAAATGCACAAGTAAATCTTTGTCATGTCAGCTAAACAAATATTTCAATTATTCAACCAAGTTCGAATATATCAACATAATTCGGCATTCAGCCTTGTACACATAGTAACCTAACTATAATGTGAAGGTTTCATGGAATGAAATGCGTAACTAAAGAAAAAAATCTATTGTTTCACATTTGGTACTTGAAAATATTAAAAATTCAGCTATGTAAAATATTTGTCATATATTCATATGCAAGTAATGTTTCCATTGTGTTGTTATTTGATTTGTGTTGTATAATTCGTTTTGTATTCTCAGTCTTGTAGTTTAACTAATTTTAAGATCTCAAAGTGAACAAAATGACAGCAATTTTGGCATATATTGTTAATTGTTACTAGATGTCAAAGGAAGAAAAGGATACATCTCAGAAAACTGTAAATAAGAATATTCATGAAGTTTCCGTGATGTTATATTTGTAATTTTTCTCTAATAAACAGAAATCTTATAAACGTTGATATTGTGATTATAGCGAATATTGTGAGACCTACAACTTTGAAATGCATTTATTGCAAAGTATGACATGGTGGCTTTCGAGAGAACTTTGTTAACCACCGACGGTGTATTTGTGCGTAGCCCAACCGGAGTACATGACGGAGCGATGGCCGAGGACGGTGAGCCAGAGAGCCCCGCATGCTCGCTGTACATCAGCCCTGCGAGCAGCGCCGTGGGCGGCGGCGCGGGCGGCGGCGCAGGCGGCGGCGCGGGCGCAGGCGCCGGCGCGGCCGGCGACGACCCGCGTGTAATCCACCGCGACGCCCTAGCACAAGTGCTGGAGCGTTTACAGCCGGTCGGTGGTTGGCAGGTTCGCTTCCGGTGCAGGGCACACTTTCAAGGAAGTCTTTATAGTAGCATTGGTGTTGATGGTTGGAGAAGCGAAAATTTAAAATCGTAATGGCAAATAACATAACTTAGAAAGCTACAGAAAATGTTTTAAGAAGCAGTTTCGCAAGATTGGAGAAATAAAAATGAAAAAAGATATCAGTAAATACTAAAACATCAAAAACATAAAATGGCTTGAAACGAGTAAATGGCTTTCGAAGTTCTTATGCTTCGAGTTATGCGTGCACTAATATATCCAGAATTTCATTGAAGTGGAATATAAGGGGAGGGGAAAAGCTAGGGTTCTGTTGGGATAGGCCGATGTCAATAGACTTACACTATTTTATTGCAGAGACCCCCGTGTAATGGGATACGCTGACGTATGGTGGCTCCTGGATAGTCTGTGGCGTCGTTACAAAGAGTAACTAATGAGAGATGGGCGAGGGCGAGTTTTCGGCACCTAGAAACAGGAATTATGGGCCAAGGGAAGGAAAACCCTGACAAAAAAACAAGGGCGGACGAATCGCTTCAAGCGTAGAGAAGCCTGTCATTCTGGGGGAGAAAATTCCGAATTAAAACGCCTGCTGCCTCGCAGACAGACGTTGGATCTCCAAAGGCTAGAAGGAGAAATCCTCGATCACAAATCGCGAGGCCCCCTAGGTTGGGAGTTTTGCTATAAGTAGGTAACCTGAACACGCAAAAAAAAATCTTACTCAGAAGTCTCACACCGAGCCTCGGAATAAGACCAGACAAGGATAAGGACAAGAATAAAGGATTAACAAATCTACTAATATGGCCGCACGAAATGTACACGGACTAGGATAAAATGAGTCAGAACTAAAGAGAATCTTCAAAGAATATAAATAAATACAGCTGTGATCACTGAACAAAAAAATTATTATCACTTACTTTAAAAAAATCATATTATGGGTAATGAAAGTCCTTAACATTCCCATTTTCTACTCCCAAAGGAACGAGGGTTACATTTTTCTTATCTGGTCACGCTTTTTTTCCTTTTCAGCGTAATCAATAAATTAAGGCATTCCTTGTAATCGCATCTCTGCGGCCGCAGGTGATCGAGACCGGGTGCGGGTTGATTGCGTCGTTCGCGACGGAGGCGGACGCCGACCACCTGTTGGGTGTCGACCTGGCCGAGGAACTGGGCGGACCCGTGCAGGTGGCACGCTTCTCTGCACAGGACTCCCGATATCGACAGGTACATGCAGAACTGACGGAGCGGCAGATCATAGAGGAAGACTTATTAGTCTTCTCGTAACATCTCTTGACGATCTAAATATTTCTTTTTTCCTAATATTACCTTCTGCAACCGAATGTAAAGAAATTTTGTATTATTGTCACTCCATGTTTTTAGTGAAATTAACATCATTGAAGATTTAGAATGTTCCTCTTTCGCATACACGTCAAATATATCCTTGCTATTACTCTTTCGTCGTATACTTATGTCTACACCGTGTAGGCAAAAAAACCCTAGGGCTTCTTCTCCGAGTACAACTTCCAAATCTAGAATAATGAAACGACCCAAAAGAGAATGCTAGAGGTCGTCACAACATTTTCTTCTTTCATTCACTTCATTGTACTTTTAGCGAATTATATAAATAATTCGCTAAAAACAGACATAAAAAATGCGAAGCGTTGTGCTTAGTCGAATAATAATACTTGCAATACTTGCATTGCTGTGCTACGCATGCCCTAAAGTTGCCACTATTCAAGTGCTGCAATGCATTGTAGAAGAGTTAAAAATAAATGGTAATTTTACTTTGCTAGAATGGAACTCACTACTTTAATATTAAAGTAGATGGCGGAGTCTCGTTGAGACCAAAGCAAGGGATGCAGCGATAGCAGCACAGGCGGGTCAAAGTCTTACTATGCGTTGTTTTGTCGGCACATTGCCAGGAAAGATCAGCAGTTTGTGTTCGTCAAGATATTTTCAAGTAAAGCGAGATGCACCTACAACCATATTGTAGTACTGAAGATCCTGCTAAAAACAAGTGAATGTTCAGAAATTTGACAAAATTCTATTCTCTGCTAATATTTTTTATTTGGTAAAATCCTTGATTAAATTTCCTGTTAAGAAACGATAATTAATAGCAATAGGTAATAAATATTTATTTTATAAGAGGGTAAATGTATGTGATTATGTACGATGAGCGCTTTAGCGCGAGCACATATAGGCCTATAATAGGTCCTATTACCCACATGTAAGACACATTTTATCTTATTCGATTGCGTTTTCAAGGTTTTATCATCTTTTTGTCAGTTATCTATGTGAATAATGGCATTGACTACGGCGGCGGTATGAAATGGATATTGAGTTAGCAATTTCATGACATGTGACATTTGCGCTGAGAGCTCATTTTAAGCAAGATGCTGTCGTATCGCAGTACAGGCAGAAGAATGAAGAAATTTTCGAAAAAATTAGAATTAAAGAGGCCAACGCTGTGGAATAATAAGAAGAAGAACGTGGAGAAGACGAAAAGAATAGAAGAAGTAGAAAAAGAGAAATAAAAGAAGAAAGTGGTGGAGAAGAGATTTTTTTTTCGTTTATGAATGAAGCAAAACTTTGTTTCCACTGGGTTATTTACCATGCTGTTGCTGTGCAGCTTCTACTACATCGTATATAGTGATGAACCATTTTACCCTCTCTGAATGCCTACGTAAACAGCACATAAGGGCGATCGGATGAGATAAAATGTATTAGTGTTAACCATTAAGTGAAATGGCAACTGCTTGCAAAAAATATTATTACTATTATTGTTCCACTACGTCACGACTAAAGATATTATGAGTCGGTTGAAAATAAAATGCTCTCGGTTGCAACCAGCTACTTAAGGAGCAGATCTGGGGACTGTCGGTGCCTCTAAAAATACTTTGCGCAAAATGTGGGCTGTTCCAAATAAAGCAATTTCTTGCACTTCACAGTCTTTGAATGGCCTGGAAGTTTAGCCACATTTTTCTTACACAAATTTTGCGGCACAAATCCCAGAGCTTAACTATCGGGATGACCTGTGCTTTTACGTCCCACATTCGGCTTATCTCGATTTCCAAACTCTTGTATTTAAGACGTTTCTCTGCCTCCTTGGTAAAGACGTTTTGATCGCAAGGTACAGCAACATCGACAAGTAGACACGATTTTTTCTCCAAATCCCGGATAACTATATCGCGTTTGTTTGCCGCTATCGTGCGATCAGTTTGAATTCGTTGGTCATACAATATTGAACACAGTCCAACAGTCGTTCCACTTCGAGCATGTATTTGGAACTACGAGGCCGGTACAGATCCACCAGTGGAGGTAACTACACACCCTGTGTCTTCAAATATTCGGTTTTTGCTAGAATTGGACAAGCTGAGACGATATGATCTATGGTTTCTTTTTGTTCTTAGCAAATGCAATATTTATCATCTTGGGACATTTTGAGAATCGCTGTATCATATTGTAGTGTTCTCAACGCCGGATCTTGAGCAGCTATTAGAACTGCTTCCGATTCTGGCTTCATTCTTCCCCTTTTAAGACACATAAATAATTGGTCTTTATTAATCTATACCCTGTCCATTCGTTTTAAATATTGTCCGTGAAGTGGTTTGTCTCTCTATGATTTCTGTAACATTTTTCGTGTCTCACATTTCATGTTAAGTAGCATCAGAAGTTCAGTGTCTCTGTCATTCTTCGTGTCTTGCATAGTCTTGTTTGCAATGCTGCTTGCTACACTTACAATGCCTGTTTCCCATTCTTGTGTCAGATTTCATGACCTGCCTCATTAGTGAGTCATCTTGATGGCTGACTACATACTTCCCATCCCGACTATTGCATTGTTATTATTTTTACTATAATAATAATAATTATTATTATTATTATTATTATTATTATTATTATAGCAGAATTAACTAAGTAGTGGCAACAACAGTATTTCGCTGAATTTGATTCTGCAAGAGTTAGATGATAAATCCTGAAGTTTCTGGATCCCCAAGGAAGTAAAAATCACGTTTTGGAAACGTCAATTAGACAGGACCTTGATTTTACTTTAGAAATATTACGATTATGAAGTACAAGTATTCCTCAAAAAAAAGTTATTTTAATAGGATTAATATTGACGAATGTAAACAATTGCATGAAGAAATAATCATGTATTTGTTTAGCTTGGCTAATGACCGTGAGCAGCACTTCAAGTTAGTATTGAAATAATGTGTATAATCTCATGGTAAAAATAATATACTATAAGCAAATCGTACTAAATGTTTGTGGCCTGGGATTCATATAAAGCGCAATACTGAACACGATTTGAATGATGCTATGTCTTTTGTACCTTCACAGAACGTTTTAGTCCGGGACGTCCCGTGGGCCATACCTTTGCAAGACGTCGCCGGAGCACTCGCCAAGCAAGGGATCTCCATCGGAAGGGTGGAAAGGATTCGCCAACATGTGCGAGTTGAGGTACGGTATCGCTTTAAAAGAATGTAGCGAAATGAAATAGATGTACCTAGAGGTGATACAGTAGCACATATTATCTCGTATTATTTATTACAGCAACGCAACAGTGTACTACATTATGAATCTACAAAATTGTTTTCAACAGCATTTTTTTTTTCGTGCCAGCTCTCGATTTCAGGTCCATCGAGTTATTTCGCTGTTCGCTTTACCGCTACATCACGCAGTCGCTCTGATGTACTCACTTGACCGACGCTTAAAAAATCGAATTGGCTCACTCATTATCTCCAACACGGAATTCTCAAAACTTCGGAGAGTACAACGAAAATGAGAATTGCTCCATTTTTAAAGGCGTCCCTTTTTTATCCTGGGGGAAAAATTGGACAAAATTTGGAGCAGTTTTTGAGAAATTTTGTTTTTTAAATTGCGTAAATTTCAAGCATAAATTACGCGAAAACTGTCCTTTTTTAAAGATCTGTTTTTTAGAACAGATTTTGTTGAAGCCAAAAATCTCTACCTCCAATTGTGTAAGTACTATTGAAATGTTAACTTTTTGGAATTTTTAAACACGGAGAGTTCGCCGCAAATGAGTGGAGCACCACTTTTTTACATCTTACAGTCTTTTGATTCATATGAGGAGATTTGTTTTTTAAAAAACGTTTGGAGTATTTTTAAGGGGGAAAATGGTTAAAATTTGCTTTTATTTCACGCAAAATTACGCGAGAACTACTCAGTTTTTCGAAAAATTGTACGTATGAAGATCTGTCTTTAAAGAAAAGATTTCATTAACGAAAAAATCTCAATCTTTAATATCGTAGTTGTAGAAAGACGCCGAAAAAAATGTTTACACTTTTTTACAATTTTCGAAAAATCCAGGATTTTAACGAGAATGAAACCTCTACTATTGTTTTAAACATCCTTTACGCTATCTGTGGACAAAGTTTAATACACAAATTTGGAGTCAAACACTCAAAGGCTGGAAGGTGTGACCTTTTTTACGTAACAGTAACATCAATTAATCCACGTTCAAAAAATAGCCACACACTGAATACCAATATCTTTAGATCATAGGTAATATCACGAGTGCTTTGTAAATTGTCGATAGATCCCCGACTCGCGAAGTGGGGAGGGGATTTATCTGAGAATTTCCAAAGCACGAGTGATTTTAATAGGACTATTCCACGAATGAAATTATGTCCAACAGAATTCCAAAATGCACCAAATATTGAAAGCTATGTTAAAATCAAAGAGGTTATGTTAGAGTACTGTTAGGTTATGTTACCCGGTTTATTGGACATCGACATAACGATCGATGTATACCGCCCCCTCAGGTAGATGAGTTACAGTTTATGATTGGCCAATAGGGTGAAGAGGTAATAAAAATAAGAAGAAGAAAAAGCCATAAACTTTTTGAGTTATCCCGCCCTGATTGGGTAATTTTGTATGTATAGTTAAACACTATTGGTTTTAATTTCACTAGTGGAATAGTCATAATAATACGACGAAACTAATCACTGAATGGTCCGAAGGTGACCCGTAACCTTTGCTAGTTAACATAGTTATCAATTAATCCTCTTTTAAAAAATAACCATTCACTAAATACTATTTTTTGAGGGGGGTATCACATTTCCAAAACTCGTTCATTGGAATTTTATAGACATCTGTTATTTCGTAATTGGGGCAAAAAGTAATCAAAATAAACTAATGAACTAAAACAAAAACAGAAAAGACAATGATCTGGACTCTCCGGGTGACGGCGCGTCGAAGGCTAAAGTGCCGACGTTTCGACCAACGTATAGTGGTCTTCTTCAGGGCTGTAGCCAGTCACTGCCTGACCCTCTACTATATAAACCGGAGCGCCCAACATCCTTGTGCACTACAGCCCCGAAGATGACTACAATATGTTGGTCGAAACGTCGGCATCTCAGCCTTCGACGCGGCATCACCCGGACAGCCCAGATCATGACTCCGCCGCAAAAGCCTTCGACATCATTTAAACTAATGATGCTAGAAAGAGCACGTATACTTTCTTGCCCGTATTTTCACACAAAATGAATCAAAAAGTACTCAAATTTTCGAAAAATTATACATGTGCATTCAAAATCTTAAACACTGAGATTCCATGAAAGGAAAAAAAATTCTTAAATATTTTAGTTGTAGGAAGACTCGGAAAAAATTTTGAACTTCTGTAATTTTCGAAAAATCAGGGTTTTCAAAGAACATGAGACCTTTACCATTTTCTTAAACGTCCTTCACTCTATCCAACACAAAGTTTAATAAAAAAAACGATGCAGACATTTGTTTGAAAATTTTGGGAAATGTCGCTCGGGCTTCATGTAAAGTACCCTCCAAAATTAAAATATTTATGTTAAATTTTAGGAGCCGCGACATCTGTCAGATCGATTGCGGAATATCAATTTTGAAGAAAATCGGCTGAATGGTTTAGCCGCTATCGTAGTTCACAGAACGACGTTTTGCCGTCATTCGATTTCTCGGTATCAAGGGCCCACAAAACATGGATTCTGGCTACATCACTTGTTAGAGTTTTTTTCTAAATTAGCAACTGGATTTATCCACTTTTTCGTTAACAGGGCCCTGTAATAAGAGTTGTTCTATCGTAAACTCCCCGTTTTTTCGCGAAGCATTGTTTAACGTTCTACTACGTAAGCAGTAGCGAGAAAGTAAAAACTCGTGAACCCAAAAAAAGCTCGTTTTTCCTTGTTCGATTTTTAGCTCGTATTGCCATGCTTGTGGTTAACCCGCGCGCGCGCGCGCGGCCGGCAGGTGCTGGACCCCGGGCAGTGCGAGAACCTGCTGCGCCAGGGCCTCGACTTCTTCGGCGCCGCGCGCTTCAGCGTGACGGCGGAGCGTCTGTGGCCCAGCGGCTCCAACCCCGGCCTGGCGGGCGCGCGCCCCGAGGGCGCCGGCGCCGCCGCCGGCTGCAGCAGCAGCGCGGGCGGCGGGGGCGGCGGCGGCGGCGGCGGCGGAGGCGGCGGCGGTGGCGGTGGCAGCCCCGGCGACGCCCAGTCCGACGGCGTCCTGCAGTGCTATCGCTGCCAGGTGAGCAGGTGAATGGAGTGGTGTTTCAGTGGATCAACATGTCAACTGCTATTGGATGCGGAAGTGTGCCACTTGTTTTTATCGTGGGAGGTGGCTGCGATCTTCCCCCGCTGCATGACTAGATTCACCGCCAACCTCCCCGTTGGTTTTCGTTGTTTCCCCTGCCAGGAATCTCTCACCAGCGGGGCACCGCCCCAATCTTGTCAAGATTTACCGACCTGTGTGTTAGTGTAGGGCATGTAAATTTAAGTGTGTGTGGGGGGGGTGAGGGGAAGATAGGACAAAGAAGTGGAAGGAATGATGGCGCTGTCGGTAGTCCATTTGTTAGGGTACTGCTCCAGCATTCGCCTACTACCGATCAGAACAGCCGGTCACTAGAATTTTCCTCCAGACCACGTCTGACGTCCACTGAGCTATCCAATTAGAAATGAAAATTCTGCCACTTTTGATCGTCGAACTCCTTCCTGTCAGAGGTACTGCAGTGACATCAATTGATGCCGCGAGCCACCTAAGCAGGTCGGGTGCGTGGACCTGCGCTCCTCCTACGACGGACAATTTCGGTGCTGTCGTCTTCTGCAAACTACAGGTGTCTCAAAATAAATGTTCCAAACTTTCAACCCACGTATTTCCTCCTGTTCGGCAAATCGCCTTTCAAGAGGTTTTACGTTAAAGTGCAAACGTTTGTACTATTGTCAGGGAAAATTACCAATCATACGTCAGTAATTGCGGTTTAGCTCATTGGTCAGCGTGATCGCTTTCCATGACGCGACCCCGGGTTCGATTTCAGGTCGAGTTAGCTTATAGTATGCGTTTTCCTTGCAATGTCCCTGTATACGTTGCTGTGTGACGATGAGAAAATTCTCTTCTCAGGTTAAGAACACCAGAATACAGCATGGGGATGTTTTCGTGCCCTCTTAACCCATAGCCGCGAGGCCGGGTTGCTGATGGTACGCCATGGTCCGTATAGAGCCCCATGCGCCAAGTATAAACAGAAAGAAAACTTCAGTAATTAATGTCAATTGTAGAAAATATAATTAATGGGTTAATATTTATTTTGTAACTTTTGAAAGGATAATATTCGAATATTAAATTTTTCGATCTTATAATTTATACTTTTAATAAATTATAAGTTCGCAATAATTTAAAGGAAGACTGGATGCATCTTAGGATGTACGTGATGTATTCGGGAAGATGTCCCGGGAACTATTTTCCAAAAGAAGGCATAGTTCTCCGCGATCTGAGTGAATGATGGCCCAGGAGACGACGCCTCCAAAAAATGATTATCAACGTTTCTGACGTTGAACTAGGTTTTTAATCAGAAATATTTTTCCCAAAAGGTTACAGAATTACGACAAAATTTTTGAAACCCGGTCTAGGGTGCGGTGTGCATCGGAAAGAAAAGAAAAAGAGAAAACAAAACCTACGGCCCCTTTCAATACCACCTGAAGCAAAACTCCTCCGTACAAAGAACAGGGGACCTCTAGGGAAACGATCACTGCACCACAAACTTTGGAAGTTTCTCTGATCCATCCACGCACAAATCACGGGCCTTTAATGGTACAAAATGTTTTACAATACAAAACTGTAATTTACGAGAGTGATATTATCATTTTCATTTTCAGTTAACATGCATTACAAGCGTTTCATCCGGCAGACATTAAATTCATTGAGCATTTGGATTACCTAAAACAAATTTCTGTTTTAGTTAGAAAAAGGTGTTTCTATAAACTTGTAGAAATGGCAATAGTGACCTTAGAAGCGCCTAAAAAGCGTGCGCCCATAAATTGCTGTTTTAAGCTCTTAATCATTCGCATGAATGTGTGATTTAAGCCATTAAAAATTATTTTATTGAAAATTCTTTACAAGTAATGAATGAAAATTAGCGTACCTGTGCGAGAACTCTCGCATTCTATACCCCACCCTCTTCCTTATTTTTCCATTTCTATATTAAGTGTAATATAGATTTTTCTTCAAACCCCTCTTATCCTTCGTCACTTGTTCTATATGTCACATTGTAATTGATAACAATATAATACACCGTTGTCAATAAAAACTATTATTTAACTTTATTATCGAGCAAAGAGGTACAACCGTGTAATTCAGTCGCATAGAATATCAAGTAATTATTGTAGTAATTTTACTTACGGTTGCAGATTCTACAGGCTCTGAACAGGTGGAGTAGAATCGAGAAGCGTCGAAACAACAAAAATATAATAGAATGGTCAATATCACATTTTGTAGATTACGGTGTGATGAACGTTTCTTTGAGGCCTCTGGTCTCAACATTTTAGTTTTTAATGCCCTAAAACGCCCCGCTTAGGAGCTATTTAACGATATAGATTAAAAAATCCCGACGTGCGTTGCATGTTGCATTTTATATGAATATTTAGCTGCGTTTTTTAAACGTCCTTCATGTTTTTAAAGTCAAAGTGCAATTCTTCACGTCTTCGTGAACTTCTCTTTCTTTAGAGACCTCGTTTATAAAGATTGGTTGCATGTGAGAACCACAAAGGAAAGGTATACTACTGAAATAGTGTAGCAGACGATGCATTAAATAAGTAAATTAATAAATGTGTCGTTCCACAGCAATACACAAAACACGCATTTCGTAGATATGCGAGTCCTAATCCAAGAACTGTCTTAAGTTGAGCGCGGTGCTGTTGTGCGCCAGGGCTTCTGGCACGTGGCCGCGCACTGTCGCCACCTGCCGCGCTGCGTGCGTTGCGGGGAGCACCACAGCGTGCAGTTCTGCCCTCGCCCGCGCCACGACCCGGTCAGTCCACTCAAATGCTGCTGGAAAAAGTTGGGGTTTTACACTTTTTTTTTTGCTTAATTTTGCTTGCTTTCCATGCAAAATTCTTGTTGGCAAACCTAACATTAGTGGGTTCAGCGACCCCAAAAACATATATGGGAAGAAATGGAAATAGAATAGCAGTTGCCTAAAAAGGCCTATATTCTTTAAAAATAATAACTTAGTAACTTAACAAAATCTTTTCTAACAAATTTGTACGTCTTCACTGCAGATTTGCTTGCGATCCTCTGCCTTTTCCGTCTTCGTCAGCAATCTTCTGTGTTACGATGCCATCTTGCATCTCAACCGGGAAAACAAGGAAATCCTCCGGATTTCAATCGACCTCCCCCATATATGAACCAAATGACAAAACTACACTGTCAGAAATTTCCCCATTACTTTAATGAAATGTTCATTGAAGTAATTAACATAAACGTACATTAAATTCAATGTACACATGTACATTAGTATGCAAGAATCAAAGCTTTATGGTCGTAGCTGGAAGGAAGGCATGAATGCAGGGGAAAAGGGAAAACCTCTACATTAAGTCTTCACTGATTTTAACTGATGCATTGAAGTTAATGTAAAATACATTACGGTATTTTAATATAGTACAGTGTTACATTAAGTGTCATGTACAGTGCATTTATCTACATTAAATTTAACGACATTTCTGACGTAAATTTTCCCTTATTTTCCGCCATTTGACTTGAGCAGGTGTGCTGCCACTGCGGAGGGCCGCACCACGCCGCCTACAAGCTGTGCCCCGTGCGTCTGCAACTGCTGAACGCCACCCCCGTCAGCATCACGCTGTCCAGCGAGCGCACGCCGCGCGCCAAGGCGCTGTGGGCGGGCCGCAAGTAGACCACCGCCACGCCCCCCTCGCCCGCCACGCCCCGCCCCGCCCCGCCCCGCCCACCCCACCCTGCGGCCAACCTCTCCGCCCCCTGCGGGGCGCTCAAGGCCTCCCCGCCCAGCCCTGCCACGCCCCCGTCCCGATCTCGTTGGGCCAGCAGCGTCCACAGTTCGAAGACTTTGTAACAATTCGGTGCCGTGTGGAACTCGTGGATACGCACGCAAATACTTGTCATGTTTTGAATGCATCGAAAATCGATTAAGATTTCCTGTTCTTAAAAGGCCACTGCCAAGCAACATCGTTTCTGAAATGTGTAAGGCTTTTAAATCATTCATTGCGTTGTATTACTTTTTGATCCAGTGGATTTAGTAACTATGAAAGAGAGCTGTTCAAAGGTATTAAAAATATCGATATTGATACAAAATATCATCTGAATGCTTCACACCGACCC
The DNA here is from genome assembly GCA_031308135.1 of Acheta domesticus. Lineage (NCBI taxonomy): Eukaryota > Metazoa > Arthropoda > Insecta > Orthoptera > Gryllidae > Acheta > Acheta domesticus. Next base: position 21,531,450 of record JAHLJT010009355.1, on the reverse strand, counting down.
ACTTTGGTGAGAGCTTTCGGTAATGTAATTCAATTCAATGAATATTGCATTCAATGGTGATGGGTGTTGATACATTCATCAAATGGAAGTGCAACTCCTCTTACACATGTGTGTGCTCCAATACATATCAATTTTTATTTCAGCTGATTTGTATAATATATGGGATTATATGACTTTCCTTACCAAAGTCGGTCTTTTATCTGTTACGTACACTAATATATTAGCACTTCGGGTTTCGACGATCAAGAGTGCAAGTTTCATGTTCCAGAATTCAGCGGAAGATTTTTAAACGGTAAGAAATATAACGATAAATAGTATCAAACAATGAAGAAAGCAAATTGACTAATAGTTAACAACCGTTATAAGCAGACATATGTTTCGTACTATTAATACTGTATAAAAGGTAACTACATGCTTGTAAATATTATTTAAATTAATATGAATTAAATAACCTGATATTGACATTAAATAACCATGCATATTAAAAGTAAATAGATATCCTACTAATAGATTGTATGTTGTATACATGTACAAATGTGGTAAAATAGCTTTCAAATAACTTGATATGGAAATTCCTCGTAAATAAATGAACACCCCATATATTATTATTATTATTATTATTATTGCTCCATATCACCACTACAGATGTTATGAGTCGGCTGAGTATAAAATCTACCCCAGGTTGCAACCAGCTACCTAAGGAGCAGATCTAGGAACTGTCGGTGCCTCTACAATACTTTGCGCAAAATGTGAGCTGTGCCAAATAAAGCAATTTCTTGCACTTCCCAGTCCTTTGAATGACCTGGAAGTTTAGCCAAGTTCTTACACAAATTTTGCGGAACAAATCCAAGAGCTCCGATAACTATCTGGACGACCTGTGTTTTTACGCCCCACATTCGGCTGATCTCGATTTCCAAACTCTTGTATTTAAGACGTTTCTCTGCCTCCTTGGTTACGACATTTTGATCGCAAGGCACAGTAACATCCACAAGTAGACACGATTTTTTCTCAAAATCCCGGATAACAATATCCGGTTTGTTTGCTGCTATCGTGCGATCCGTTTGAATTTGTTGGTCGTACAATATTGTACACAATCCAACCGATGTCACCGGTTTTGGTGAGTGTTCGTACCACTTGAGGCATGTGTTTGGAACTTCGAGGGCGGTACAGATCTGCCAGTGGAGGAAACTACACACCCTGTCGTGTCTTTTTAAGTATTCGGTCTTTGCTAGAATTGGACAAGCTGAGACAATATGATCAATGGTTTCAAGTTGCTCCTGGCAAATTCGGCATTTGTCATCTTGGGAAATTTTGAGAACCGCTTTATCATAATGTCGTGTTCTCAACGCCTGATCTTGAGCAGCTACTAGAACTGCTTCCGATTCTGGCTTCATTCTTCCCCTTTTAAGCTACATAAATGATTGATCTTTATTGATCTGCACCTTGTCCATTCTTTTTAGATATTGTCCATGGAGTGGTTTGTCCCTCCACGACTTCTTTAACATTTTTTGTGTCTCACATTTCATGTTTAGTAGTACCAGAAGTTCAGTGTCTGTGTTATTTGACGTGTCTTGCATAGTTTTCTTTGCAATGCTTTTTGCTACTCTAACAATGCCTCTGTTTCCCATTCTTCGGTCAGATTTCATGACCTGCCTCATTAGAGGGTCATCTTGATGACTGACTACATACTTTCCCATTCCAACTATTGCATTATGCCAGGAGCCTTCAATTTGTCTGAGGCCTCTTCCTCCTTCCTTAAGTGACACATAAAACTAAGTACATCAGCTCGAGGGTGGGCGACATGATGCATTGTTAGCAGTTTTCTGGTTTTTCGATCCATGATGCGGATTTCTTGCTCAGTCCAGTCCACTAGTCCGGAACTGTTTTCAACTACAGGCCCCGTCAGACTACCAATTGCAGATATTTTATTCCTGGAGTTCAGAGCAGACTGCAGGACAAGTGTCACTCTTCTGTAATACTCCTTGCGAATTCTCTCTTTCATTGTGTCGTTCGAGATTGTCTCACATTCTTCAATGCCCAGATATTTGTAAGTTTTACCTGGCTCAAGATCTTGAATCACAGTGTGCATATCAACTTCAATGCTCTCTGACGTTGTCAGTTTGCCTCTTTTTAAATTGATTTTTGCACATTTGTCAAGACCAAACTTCATGCAGATGTCATTGCTAAAGTCATTCACGACAGACAGCATTTGGGAGAGAATCGCTTCATTCTTAGAAAACACTTTCAGATTATCCATGTAAAACAAATGTGATACTGGCCTTTCATCACCATGGAGCTTGTAACCAAAGTCAGCTTGCGACAACTGTCTAGATAGTGGGATCAAACTAATGCAAAACAGCAGAGGGGATAGTGAATCTCCTTGAAAAATACCCCTGTTGATCTGAATACTTCTGGTTTCTACTGCTTCATTTCTGCTCTGTATTAGTAACCTGGTACTCCACGACTTCATGCTAGCCTTACAAAATTCAATAAGTATAGGATGAAATCGATAGATCTCCAGGGTCTTCAAAATCCAGTCGTGTGGTACACTATCAAAGGCTTTTTGGTAGTCAATCCAAGCCATGCTCAAATTACATTTTCGTTTCTTTACATCATTCAAGATGACTTTATTCAGTAGCAAGATTTCCTTACAGCCATAAGAACCTTTACGACATCCTTTTTGTTCAACTGGCATTAGATGATTCTTCTCTAGATGTCTGTACATTTTGTCAGCTATGGCTGAAGTTATAACTTTGTACAGTACTGGCAGACAAGTGATTGGCCTGTAGTTCTTCGCCAAAGATCTGTCTCCCGCTTTGGTAGCAGATACGTAATGCCGCGTGTGAGCCATTCCGGGAGTTCCTTTGGATTTTCTAAAATTTTATTAATAGCCTTTGCTAGATGCGGATGTAATGCTGTTAGTTTCTTAATCCAATAAATCTGGATCTTATCCATCCCGTGGGATTTCCAGTTTCCCATGTTCTTAATTGCTTGGAAGAGGTCCTCTTCCGAGAATTCGTGAACATCTTCCACTGTTTCCACAAGTTCATTTGCAGCATCAACTTCAGATTGAAGCCAAGATTCATCTTTGTTGTAGAATCTGCTCTCTTCCTAGATTGCTGCCCCAAATGCCTCGACATCATCTTTTGAAGGAGTGACAGCATTGCAATTGGGTTTATAATAATAATAATAATAATAATAATAATAAAAATGCCTTTATTAATGGCGAGGCTCAGGCCATAGGGCCTGCTCTTCCTCCTAACCACTCAATCTACATTAATACAAAGAAATAATATTTTAAGAGGGGGAGGGCCAGCTGTACATTTACATCTGGGAGAGCAAAACTAGGGACCACCCCGGCATACGTCTTAAGCGATTGAGTAAACCCAGAAAACCTCAATCAGGATGGCGGCTAAAGGCCTAACATTTTAAGAACAAAGAGAGAAGTGAAAGAGAGTGGAAATGCAGATGGAAATGAAGAAGAAAGGTCGAAAGATAAAGAAGAAAGGAGAGAGACTAAAAGGGGGGACAACTGTACATTTATGACTGGGAGTGCAATACAAGGGACCATCCCGGCGTACGCCTTAAGCGATTGAGTAAACCCAGAAAAATCTCAATCAGGATGGCGGCTTAGGGCCGAACATTAATAGAGCAGAATATATACACAGTAGAGAAAGAGAAGAGAAAGATGTTCGGAGGGGGGCGAGTCATAATGAAAAAATGGGGAAGTTTGTGAGCAAAGGGAAGGGAGAAGAAGCGAAGAAAAGGAGGAAGAAAAAGTAGGCGGAAGACGTGAAGTTATTCCAGAGACGTTACATCAAGGTACATTCGGTTTACATGAGCACTTTACATAAGTATAAAATCATTTTTTAACACCAGAGGAGTACAATACATTATAGGCTAATAGTAACAATAATTTAAAATACAATATTGACAGTATTCAGGAACAATATAAAAGTATAGTAGGATCTTAACATCAAATTGTATTTATACCAATATGTTGCAGTAAAGATTATGATGATAATACAAAAATAGCTACGAGTATAAGTACGTTTATCTGGAATGTCGCTAGTCACTTTATGTATATTTTATTTAAACAATTCCATTAAGATACACTGAAAATTATATGATTGTATTAAATAATTTACAGGGGTTGATACAGAATGGAAAGTGAAGAGAGTCATGAGGTATGGGATGGAATTTTGAATTTAGAGAGTGCGGAAAGTACAGCATTTAGAGGGTGCGGTGACCGGGTGCTTGGAGGTGGGAAAAGTCTGGAGATTGAAGGAGATGTTAACAGCCATTCTGCATGTCATTATTCCTTACCCATGTGGTTAATTCATTTTTGAATTTACGGAAGTATTTGAATGTTTTAGGCTTGCTGGTAGTTTATTCCAGGCTCGGATAGCTGTAATGATGAATGATCTACTGAACGAAGTAGTGTTGTGACGTGGTACACAAAGCAGGGTTTCTGAGTCAGATTGCAATAGAATTTCTTCGCGTCTGTTTCAAACAACCGATTCTGTACACGGAAATCTATTCTACGTTTGTAACGTCTAATTCGTTGAGCCCATGCTTGAATTTTCTCTTTTAGCTTCTCAACTACCATTAGCCTGCTGGTGTCATTTTCGATTTGGTATTTTTGTTCATCATTGAATATTTTTGGTTGAACTTTAGAGGTGTGCGTTGATTTAGAAGATGCCTCAGCTAAGAGTGATATTTCGCGCCGGGTGTCGGCTATCCGTTTTATAATTCTCTTCATCCATGGGGGTACAGAGCTGTTTACTCTGTTTTACTGTCGGCCGTCGGTGTTCTTGGCTGGCCCCAAAATTATCTGAGATACTAGATATCCAGTTGCATATATGATGTGATTGATTTCAGTAATATCTAGATCTCTGCCTGGAGTCTCCACCACCTCATTTAAGACAGAATTCACTGCTTCTATCACTCTTTTAGCTTTGGCATTTTCGTATATTCTCCTCAACGGTTCGCGAGATTCAAACGGAAGTTGACTAACTCTTTCTATCTCGCGCCGAAGGAGATTTCGCATCATGTCCTTATCGTGTAATTCATTGCCAGATGAATTTTCACCACTGACGTGTGTTTCACTGGAATGAGATGAACCTTCCACGGGATCATCATTTTCAAGTTCTACCATGTTCGTCATGTGGATAGTTCGAGCGAAGTACATACTCCGCATTTCTCTCAATGTCAGCAAGTTGTTCTGCTGTGAATTTTCCACTGCTGAGTATGTATCGTCGTTGACTGGCAAGCTTCTTTGAGTTATTATTATTATTATTATTATTATTATTATTATTATTATTATTATTATTATTATTGTAATATTTTCCTCGGCTGTTTTTGCGGGTAAGAATGCGGAAGAAGAAAACAACCTTCCCCAGAGTTGTTTTGGAACAGGTTCGGTCACAGAAAAAGTTCATCTTAAGACATACATTTTCTTACAATATCAGCTGTTTGCAACAGAACTGCGCGCTGGCCCATGTTCAGAACGTTTTTTTCGGTAGTTGAAGTTTTGTTAAGTTTTGTGGGAAGCTTTAACTAACTTTTACTTATACTAACTTAATAACTACTGGGTATGTTTTGGTAACCTTTAATTTCCAAATATGTATTAGTTTATAAGATAATTTTTCATATTTCGAATTTTGTTCTATTTCTTTCTGTTTAATGTTGTGGGATAATGGTACTGCGATGTCTATTATTACTCCATTTTTTCTTTTTATCTATAAGGAGATTATCTGGCCTATTGTGATCGACAAGAATGGTCACTTAGAACTGGTCTATCCCAATACAAAAGTGTGGAACGTGATTCCAGGACTGGAGCAGGAGTGTCCTCATAGAATGGCGGTGTCGATTGATCCAGTAAATTATGCTCTATTGCGATTGCCTTGTGCTCGATTTTCCCAATTTTATTATGACTTCTCAAGTAAGCACTGTCTGAGAGGGAAGAGCTTGCAACTGTAACATGTTCTATATTTTCTCCTACAGCTTCCCACTTCCCACATTTATCCACCTCATCTTCTTTCAAACAATGCTTTCGATAGTTACTTTTCTTGATAACTCTGTCTTGGATGGCCATTATAAAACCCTCGGTCTCAGGATATATTTGTTTCTCTAAAAGCCACATGACCGAAGAATGTCTGTCCACATCATCTTGAAACAATAGTTTTGAGTATCTTCCATGAATTTCTTGTTGTTTTCATTCATTAAAACTCGACTGCTGAGTAGATATATTTATTTCATAATTTCGCTCATGGAGGTTCAATGGAGTGAAGCCGTAGTCCTCAGTAACAGTTAATTTCATTAACGTGTCAGTGGAGTTTAAGAGGGTCTGTCGCATTTTTTCCTCTTGTTTCAGACAGAGTTTTTATGTTAACTAACCCTCTGCCTCCCATCTTTCGGAGTAGATACAATTTTCTTACTGATGAGTTTGGATGAAGACAGCGGAATTTATGTAATAGTCTTCCCGTCGATCTGTCCAGCTCCTCCAGGTCAGATTCAGTCCACTTAACAATACCAGAGGAGTGAGTAAGAACCGACACAGCCCAGATGTTGATAGCTGAAATCAGATTACCCGCTGATAAGTAAGTGTTTAACAACTTTGTCAATCGCTTTTGATATTTTATTCGAAGTTCCTCCTTGATACGATTATGGTCCATTCGATGGTTCTGAGGGTTTCCCAAATAGCGATATGTTTCTTCAGGTGGTATCTGTTTAACATCACACACAATTCGGATTGTATTTTCAACAGTTCCTTTATGAATATTTATTATACCACATTTATCAAAACCGAACTTCATCCCGAAGTCATCGCTGAACTTTTTTGCTACATTTCTAAGCGATTCTAATTTATCATGTATTTCGGAGTACAGCTTTAAGTCATCCATGTACAGTAAATGCGTTAGTCTTTTTGTGTTTTTCTTATTCAGTCCATAGCCACATTTAGTGCTGTTCAAGAGAGTTGATAGTGGGTTTAGAGCTAGGCAAAACCATAGAGCTGATAGGGAATCGCCCTGGAATATACTTTTTCGCACATCAGCTTTTCTCAAGATATAATCGTATATTTGTACGCCATTTATTCATTAAATGTTGTAGAATATTTCTTATATTTGGACAGATTTTATAAATTTCCAGTATTGGTTTAACCATTTGTGAGGAACTGAGTCAAAAGCCTGGCTGTAATTAATATAACAGATGCGGAGATTTCTTTTCTTTTAGCTTGTTTCGAGACAACGAAATCAATGATGAGTTGATGTTTGCATCCCATAGCTCCCTTAATGCAACCTTTCTGTTCTTCAAATATATTATTATTTGCCTAGTGGACGAAGATTTTCTCGCCAATAACAGTGGCGAAGAGCTTATTTATGGTTGATAAACATGTTATTGGTCTATAATTCATTGGGTTTTCTTCGTCTCCCTTTCTGAAGATTAGAAAAGGATCCCCTTCACTCAAATAGTCAGGCATTTTATCGAGGTTATTCAGCACCTAAGTGAAACAGCGTGCAATGCTTTCGTGAGCATGAGTGAAGTACTTCAGCCAGAAATTTTGGATCCTGTCTGGTCCAGGAGATTTCCACGCCTGAGTGCAACGGTGTCGGTGTGAGGCAAGGGGCGGAGATATGAACCCGGTGAGGTGGAGTCGTAAGGACAGAGCGGACGGGGAGGAGCAGAAAGGATGGTACGTGACTAGGGGGCGGAGGTAGAGGTGGGGTACGTGGCGTGGCAGGTAAATAAAATTACTTCCATTTTACACCACAGAATTCATTCCTTTCCCGGCCTAATACATGACTGTGGTAAATAAATACCAGGACAACACCACCAGGCGAATGCCGGAGCAGTACGCTAAAAAATGTGGCCCTGACCGCGTGCGATCATTCCTTCCTCTTCCTTGTCCAATCCTCACTCATTACTTACACACACTTTCACTTACATGCACTACACTACTAGACATGACGGGAGCTTGTCCCGACTGGGGCGGTGCTCTGCTGGTGGGAGATACCTGATGAGGGGAAAACCGGAAACCGACGGGTAGGTTAGCGCCGGACATCGGTATCTAGCTGAGGAAGATAACCGCCACCTCCCACGATAAAAACATGCACTACACTTACGAGACTAATGGCATACTTGACGCGCTTAGACTCACTATAATATAATCAGTCAATCAGGGCAACGCTGTATTATTGCTATTCTTTGTTTTGTTTCATTTCTGCGTAGTATGGCCGCGTTGGTGGACTTTAATACTACAAATGCTTTACTTTTAATAGACGTACCCTGTGTCTAAAGTAATGATTTGCTACACATCTCTTGCGACTGCCATGCTATACGCCAAAACCATGTTTAATATTTCCCGCCATTCTTTCGAAGTTGTTTCTGTAAAATCCCACAGAGAGCAGATTTCAACTCTTGTTTACGACCACGATTGCGGAACATATGCAGAACGCTCTGCGCAGAACATGTGAAATGACCACGCTGTGGTAGCCAGCCACGGCGCTTATGAAACTATAGGATGTGAGAATGTGGTTGATGACGCTTTATGAGTCGTGCATGGATTGTTTCTGTCACTATCCTGTTGTGTATTTGTGAGCAGGATTTTATCATAACGTCTTTACTTCGACACATTCTTCGTCAATTTATTCTTTCCTCTCAACCACAATGGGTAAATCACATTGCAATCAATCATCGATTTGGATGGACTCGCACACCTCACGGTTCTGTAAAAAAATTTGCGTAACATGTGCTTGTTGGGAATGACAGTTAAAAGGAAGGCAATACAATTAACCACCATGAGATGAGATCAGTAAATTCGGAGGTAGTTGCATAGCAATTGTATTGTGTGCAGTATGGTGAATGGGTGTGATCCAACATGATCCTTAATTGCTTTAGAACATTATGCCAGATGTGGTGGCGAGTGGTCACATATTGTTTTCAGTTTGGTTGCACCCAAAATTATTTGACACCTTCAGAAAAGGAAGTTGAAATTTTACATCGGAGTCAGAATTTCCTTGTTCTAAATAAAGGATACGATATAGTTATAAATAGTGATGATCCAAAAGTAAAAGTAAGGTTCCTTGTATAACTTAATATTAAATTACAAACTAAGATTTTTTTTTTTTCATTGATCTAATTGTGTGCTCTTGTAGGTGTCACTCCAACTCCAGTTACGAAAACTGTTTCCTGACTTGGCAAATCCTAATCTTCATCATGATTTTTATTTTGTTCATCGTTTGGATTATGCTACAAGTGGGGTGATTTGTATAGCTTTACACAAAAAGGCTTGTTCTATTGCCACATCTGCATTTAGAGAACGGAAAACTCAGAAGTACTATTTGGCCCTTGTTCGTGGCCATGTTGCTCATGAATTACTGGACATTAATGATAGTATTGGTGAAGATAAATATGAAATAGATGGAAGTCACAGAATGTGTACTGAAAGCAATCCTAATTGTACATCACCACGTTCTGCACATACGCGTTTGCTGGTTTTGCAACGAGGAATATATGCCTTGTACCCTGCCACCAAAGTGCTTCTGAGGCCAATTACTGGTCGACGCCATCAATTGAGAGTCCATTGTGCCAATATGGGTCATACAATTGTTGGAGATTACACCTATAGTAATCGTAAAGATACCTTACCCCACAGAACTTTTCTGCATTCTTTCAGGTATGTTGAATGCTGATGATTTTAATTAAGTTAATGAATCTATGCTTAATTGTAATATTTTGATTTTCGTAGAATGTTTTATTTATTTTACTAATTCAAAATTCATTAGTAAATAAAAGAACAATTTAAATATTAGTTTCTGGATGATTTTATTTTCTAATACTTTAAATTTTGTCACTTGTTTTTAATTGTTGCTGTACATGCTCTTTTAGTAATGATTCAGTTTAATTTTGAAACGCTGTAAAACATTTTTCGCATTAATACATCTCTTTACAAAATATTTTGTTGCTTGAAATCTCTCAACTACTAAATTTTATCTCTACATGCTTTTATTATTTGCAAGAAGTGGAACATCTGGAATTCATTTCATGAGGGAAAGGAAGAAAAAAGTTTTCAAATTCAATGGTAATATGTACCAAAATTATGAAAATGATATACATTGAACAGAATTCTATAATTTTGTACACATTTCTTCTTCGAATCAATAAAAAATATTTTTATTAGGTTTTCAATTTTCCATGCACCTCTCTCGGTGTCATTATCCCAAACTTCTACTGCATTTGTTTCTTCTTTAAGTCATTCATGTTTTACAAACTAGTATGTATAATTTCTTTCTCTTTTTTGTCTAAGATTACATCTACATGAAGTTTTTGAATTAGCATAAGATATGTGTTGTTTAATTGTAATGACATTGTGAATTTTAACGCCGTTGAAAACCTCTGACGTGAAACTTTTTACCAAGATTTGTTGATGACATTGCTTATTTTATACTTTTCGTTTTCCAGGTTGGTATTACCGAATTCTATAGAATCATTGGATGTCCAGACTTTGGATCCATTTCCTAATGATGATGACTGCACTAAATGGATGGTTGTGGAAACTGTTAATCCTCTTGATTACAATGTTTTCAGGAAACTTGATTTAGAAGATGAATTATAATTTACTTAATTTGCTTGGTAGTTATTACCAAACAAAAATATTAATGGTCTTCTCTGCATGCAAATGATACTTTAAAAAAATGTTGGAATTCCAGTACAGGCCCATGTTGCTGGTTACCATAAAATGCCTTTGAATAAACACATGTTAGGATGTATAACTCAGTGGGAATATGGTCATAGTTTCATTGGATAATTTTTTTAATTTTTACTTTCAATTGTGATCACAAAGTTTTCTTGTGCCTTAAATGTGTTGTTTAATAATGTAATATTATTTAAACCTGAAAAATAACAAACATATGCTGTTACATTCATTGAGTTTCTATTCTCAGACAGATAGGAGAGACTGGAAAATATTTTTAACATATGTTTACATTTGTTGGTTTTTGAGAACTGCTGTTGATTGGAGATATTTTATTGTAATTACAGATGTGATTTTCCACAGTGGTTTGGTACTTCATTCTAGTCAGAATATTTTTGTTTTCAAATACATACTAGGAGATGTATTGGTGTATCTAACGGAAACACTGTACTTAACAAATTAAAATTATTTTTATGGTGTTTTTCTTTTCTTTTTGTAACAACTTTCAGTCCTTATTTAAAATGTACTCCATATTCTTCAATGTAAGAACTTCCTGGCTGAAGGTGAAGGATCACTAATAATGGCTGCCATCGGACTGACAGCCATTATCAGTGATACCTGATTCCTTCGCCTTTAACATTTACTTCTCTTTCAGACATTCACAATACATATTTTTGTAAATACAAAAGTTGATTTAAATGTTATTATGAATTATCCAGCTTGAGTAGCAAATTTGTGCAAAATAAATTTGATTTTAATTATTGGTCATGATTTTGGCTTTAGGAAATTAAAAGCAAATTAAGAAGGTTGCTGAATGCGAAATTAATCTTAGTACACTTAATTGTAAATGAAGTCCTGGAGTTGACTTTAAAATAAAAGTTAGTAAATGGTAATCAAATTGTTGTAATAAATGTTAGACCTTTTTGCACTTTTTATATGTGTAATTATTATTATCTGCTTAGATATTCACATAACATGCTTTATGCAGTATTTATGTATTTAATATAAAGAAAACCATACCTTTGACAAGTTTTTTACTTACATTTTAGTTTTATTAATGATAATGCAGTTACTTATGAGGTATGTTGGAACACTTCCAAAGATTAAACCGATACCTATACAAATGTATAATGCAATTCTGAGATTGCCAAATGTCACAGAAATATTACAGAATGTTCTCGTTACATGTCAGGTTACACATAATTTATAAGTTTGGGACAAACGGATCATTCGTTAAATGAAAAACTCTGACTATATCAAAATTGAAAATTCTCCACATAAAGACGCTTTGTTCTTTGAAGTAATCTTCAAATACACTGTCGGTTGGAGTTGTGAATAATGCCCGGTATCTTTCGTAAATTTCTTGAGCCTTGATTTTAATATCTTGAATAACATTCGCATCGGTTAGCACAGATCCCTCATTCATCCCTGCATAAAGTGACAAGCAACGAAATGTGTCCAAGATGAACGGATATTTTTTCAACATAAAAGGAGTTACGTCCAACGAGAGAACTTTCTCCAGCAGTGCTAAGCCGGCTTGCATTTTATGAAATTTTGAAAAACTTTCACGGATAATCAGTACTACATTTACCAATTCCATTTCTTTCTTCAAAAGTTCAAGTTTTTTGTATCTCCAATTTTCTACAATTTTTCTTCTTATAATATGTGATTCTAGATGTTCACGGCCAAGCAATGGCGTTTTCAAGGGGTTAGGATCAACATCAATTGTAGCGTCAACGGGAATAAATTCTCCACTTTGTACTTGATGTTTTAAACGCTTCAAATTTATATAGTTTGCTTTTTCCCACATCAGTTCGGCTTCTTTTGATTCAAAGATCTCCGGTCGATCTTTGTCCACGTCGACCTTAAACGTGACAGTGTATCCTGCGTAAGTTTTTATGGTCCACAAGCCATCTCGTATTTCTTTTCGAATTGTTCCAAACTGAGCAAGTGAATCAACAGATTTCATCTTGCCGTATGCATCAGAATCGTTAAGAGAAGAGCTTCCGAGCTTTTCACACAAATGTTCGTTTTCCATTTCTTGTTTACGTTTTCTATCATACACTGAACGTGTGCTTCTTTTCTCCTTCGAGAACTTAGTAAACTGTAGGTATTCTTCAGTATTACGAATTTGACAGTATTATAACTTTTTTTTAGTACTTACTAATTTACTGACTTCCGTCACGACAATTCACCGTTACTTAGTGCGGAGAGTATAATGTGTATCCTAACAAACATACATTCTTCCTAACAATTTTATTGAAATTCTCGGAGGGCAGTACTGTGTTTCTTTTCTCGATTTATGAATTTTCAAATTTAGGATCAAAAGCTACAGACAGCAATATTTAACGCAAGAATTAAATAACTGAATTCTTAGAGACCTTTTGTTATTATAAAAATATTATTTCTGGAAGAGTTTCGGTTACCTGATAGTAAAGATGGTAACTATGGACCATACCGATAACTTTTAAACGGTTCAGGATATCGAAATTCAGTTTTCGCTGAATAATGCAGAATCATGGGGCAAGTAACATGCCGTAGAGAAATTGTCTATAATATTGTTAGTTTTCGAGAAATTTAATCATCTTTGATTTTTTAAATGGAACTTTATATTTTTCTCACCAGCAATACATAGGTCATGAAAAGAGGAATAAAATGATATATCACACGCTAGTATTTTGATAGTAATTTGCGTATAAAATTAGACTTTCTGATAAGTAATTTTAAGTGAAACGGACAATATTTCATGTAGCAGCCCTTGCAACAGTCGTCTTTGGGGAAAATGGCCTTCGCAGCGTCAAGGCTATTGCGTGGAGAGAGAAGACTGAGAGGAGTGGCAATGAGGGATAAGAGGCCTAACTACAGCAATCCAGAGTCTTGACAGAAAAGTCACATTAAAAACACTGGTTTTAACGATCAGAATGAGAGATTTTTTCCATTGATTTATCTGCATTTTGTCTTCTTAAGCAATAAATATCATTTTCAAGCTTGACAAGAATGCAACCACCGTCTCTTCGTTGGTAAATTCCATTTTTAATTAAGATAATCATTCGTCCACTTCGCATCCATACCTCTACTGCTCTTCATAAATGGAAAAGAAGACAGTACACTTCCGTCTTCTGCCGTGGATTTTCAAGTTTGAGGCAGTACCGGTCATCATGAAGTGAGAAGCTCTCCAATGAATATTAGCAGTCGAGACTGCAGTTGTACATTTGTGTAAAGTTTCCTAAATTGACACTGATAGTCTGTTAAGAGTGTTTCAAAAATGTTTATTGCTTTGTTCTTTTGGTGCGTGTTTAAATAAGACGTTTATGAAGAGTAAATGCAAAGAGAAAATGTCTACTTCTCTATTATTTGATGAATTAATCAAGATATTACAATAAAAATCTTTAAGCATTCATTCCCTTTCCTTGTTAAAATGATAGCTGGTTTTGCCATAACACACTCAAATCGATTCTTGTAAGTTTGAAAAGGACATTTATTATTATCGCCCTTCCGCTACAAATTATTTTTATTTTGTTCTTTTCGATGAACGTTGCTTTGGAATTTCATTAGAAGAAAAGTTCAATTCAGATGAACAAATGGGAGGAAAAACCTCTTTCTGATCGGTAATATTGATGTTTGTTCATCTTCGTGTCAAGACCATGACATAGAGTAAAAATGTACATCCTTAATTAGTTTATGACCATGAATTGCTGTAGTTACGCCTCTATCCCACACGGCCACCCCTCTCACACTCATTGTCTCCACGAAACAGTCTCGACGCCGCGAAGGTCTTTTACCAATCGTTTACCAACGGCGACTGTTGCAAGGGCTGCTACATGAAATATTGTCCGTTTCATTCAAAATCACATATCAGAAAGTCTAATTTTATACGCAAGTTACTTTAAAAGTCATTTTATTCTTTTCATGATCTATCCGTTGCTGGTATGACAAATATAGTTACATTTAAAAAATCAAAGATCATAAATTTCTCGGAAACTAAAACTATATTACACAATTCCTTACAGTTCATTCCTCTTCTTCTATGAATGTCTTAGTAATAATAAAAATAAACAGATAGTTCCTTAAATTTTTGACATCCAATTTTTTATTTTCCTATGAGTAACAAATTGTATGTGACGAAGTTTTATGGAACGACGTACGAAAACTTCGTCACATACAATTTGTTACTCATAGGAAAATAAAAAATTGGATGTCAAAAATTTAAGGAACTGTCGGTTTATTTTAAATAAACAATTTTTCTACGGCATGTTACTTGCATCATGATTCCGCATTATTCAGCGAAAACTGAATTTCGATATCCTGAACCGTTTAGAAGTTATGGGGATGGTCCATAGTTGGTGGAACACCTGTATTTAAGACAAAAATTGTGCATTTCTCCACGTGACTGGAAAGACAATCTGCGATTAAAATGTAATTATTTTATATGTATTTTCATTCTGTACTTTATTTTCTGTGATATAAAGTCTTCCAAACATTTTTATTAGCACATTTAAAAAAATCTTAGATTTTGTTAGACTTGTTTGCGAATTCAAAATAATGTGCAATGATATAAAATAATTCAAAACATGCTTTTAATTATCTCTATTTCACAGATGCGTCTCGTGGTTAAGAAAATATTCATAAAAATCTTATTAAGCATGAAGGTAAAAAATAACTTTAATACCGTGAAATATTAATTTAGAACATTAATATAATTTTCGAGAGATTGCGAATTTTATCGAAGTTTAAATGATGTGCAAGTGTTATAGTGATGCTACAGCCATCTCGCATCAGTAACGGTTTCGTAAAATTATAACACTGCGATTTCGGTCCACATAAACCAATCTCGGCCATCACTTGTAAAACTCATTTCATTACTAGGTGGAGGATTTTGATGTCCTGAAACATGACCAAAAATTATCAATAAAATTCTTCTCATCTGGGAAGATCCACACCGATGACCGCCTTTTCATTTCCGGATCAAATTGATAAATCCAGCTTTCATCACCAGTCACGATGTTAAAAATGATTTTTGATCTTCCTCCACTGAACTTATCCAGAGTCTCACGACACCAATCCACTCGCGCCCTTTTTTGTTCATTTGATAGGTTGTGAGGGATCCAGCGACAGCACAGCTTCCTCACGTGAAGCTATTCTTTCAGGATGAGTCTCACGGCTGCTGATCCAATATTTAAAATTTCCTGAATCTGGGCAAATCTACTTCGGGGGCCTTCGCTTCGCAAATGTTCCACTTTCAGCACGTTTTCATTCATTATTGCTGCGTTGAGCCTGCCAGAACGGTTTTCATCTTCCAGAGAGTCCTTTCCCCTTTTCAATTCGGAAAACCATCGATAGACAGTGGTTTGTGAAGGGAACCATTGTCAAACGCACTCTGTAATCTCTCAAGGCATGATTTCTTATCTAAGCCAATCTTAAAGTCATACAAAATCATAGCTCTGAAATGTTCCATCTTTACTGGCAGAGGAACAACAACTACTTGAACACAAATAGCCTGCTGAGTTAATCAATTACCCGAGCGTGTTCAAACGTGTGCGAGCTTGTTATTAAAAGTCCCACCTGACAATGGAAATAGTCTCATTGTTGCCCATTCTCAAAACTTTTGGAGTGACCTCCTTAAGTGATGTAATCGAGGCTTCTTCCTTTCGTTCAAATCAATTCAGCTTGCAAACTATGGCTTGGACTGGACCAGCATTTTTTGTCTTTATATGTCGTGAAATCCGCCGAACCGACAATGGTGCCGAAGGTTTCACAAGAATATTGGATTCCACACTCGCAGCTGTTGACATTACAATTTCTGAGCGAAGAAATTGAGTAGGTTACTTGTCAAGAACATGTGTTGCATTTCGTAAATATTATTTGAAGCAACTGTCATTAAAATTATATTAAAATAGATTAAATCCGCGAAAAATGCTTTAAATATGACCAATAAGGGTGGGTATAACTTTCTTTGTTATAACATAAAATAAATGTATATACTGAAAGGCGCCGTTCTAAAGAGAAAAGAAACTAGTAGTGCTACAGAATTGCACGGACTTTCCCTTACTGCCAGCTGCCATCTATCGTCGCCCAAACTACATTAAAAAAAACACATTTTCTTAATTTTTCGATTTCCTTATAGTAGAACGGAAATATTATTTTAAGAATATTAAAGAGCAGTAAATCTCGTCATAAATGACAATTTTCTTTGAAAAATTTGGAGCCGTTTTTTAGAAAACGGCGTTTAAGCGCTAATGTAAATTCGAAATTTGAAGCTTGTTTTCACAGAAAATTTGTGAGTTTTCGAAAAACTTCATTTGAAGCACTTTAACTCACAAATACAATAATGTTTTGAAATTGCTGGAAATTGCATATTAACGGCGTGAGAAATCTTTAAAAATAATTGCATTTGTGTAATTTTTGAAAAAACAAAAATACCCCAAAATGAACTTTACGTCATATTTAATAGTGCAATTAGCATTATCCATTCGAAAAGTTAGAAGAAAAAAATTGGAGCCATTGGAGAAAATGGCGTTTTGAGCGTTTCTGAAAATGCGGAATTTTGAGTTAGTTCTCACCGAAAACAATTGACTTTCGAGACACTTTGTATGACATTATTTGAAGCACATGTACTCGTAAATATAACTAGTGGTGCTATAGAATAGCACAGACTTTCTCGTATTAGTTTTCTATTTCCTTTGGTCTCAGCTAACGATTCAGATATGCCACATATTCTTGCCAGCTGCCATCTATCGCCATCCAAAGTAAATTTTTTTGAGATTTTCTTAATTTGCCGGTTGCGTAATAGTAGAACGGAATTGTGATTTTAAGTATGGAGAAGAGTAAAACCTTGATCTAAATGCCAATTTTCTTTGAAAAAATGGAAACTGTTTTTAAGAAAATGGCGTTTAGAATTCGTCCATAAATTACGTAACGCTAAAGGGAGGGAGGGGGTATTAGTTACGTGTTACTTAACATTGACTTTTTTAAACATTTTTCAACAGTTGCTAAAATAATTATTTTTTCGAGACCTGTGCTAGAACTTTAAAATGTTAACTAATTAATTTGTTTAAAAACATTAACTAAAGTTAATTGTTGTAATTTGTTACAATAAATGGAAATATGTTTTCAACTTTTTTTGAATCTGTAAGATTACGAAGAAAATATATAAAACTGTTATGAAAAGAATTCTAGAGTACATTTAAATTGGCTCTGTAGACTCTTGCTCTTGCATCACCCACGACGGCGCGCGCATTGCTGATGAACCATTTCTCATATAATCGACCGGGGAATATCCATTTTGGAAGAACTCGATGGTTTAGGCGCAAAGGTTATTCACATACGGACGGACGGACGTTTTGCTTTCAATTGGTTTTTCGGTATCAAGAACTCACAAAACAGGGATTGTGGCTACATTACGTGTTAGGGAATTTTTTCTTAATTTAGCAACACTTTTTAGTTTTATCCACTTTTTCGTTATCAGGGCCCGGCAATGAATTTTTTTCTGGCGAAAATTCGCGCAGCATTACATAGTTTTCCCTACACTCCGTATATACCTACGTATACGGGAAAGTAAAAACCGAAGTATAGTACTGTAATGTTTATAGTTCCTTTTATTAATTAACGTATTTAACCTCAAAAAACCTTAAAGTTTTTGTGAGTTAGTGCTTAAAATGACTTCTAATTAAGTTTTTCGAAAACTCCAAAGGTTTACTAGTAAGGACACTTTAATAGCAAATATCAGGATATTTTAAAAATGTTTACATTGAAATTATACGTGGAAAATAATTTAAATTTGGCGGGTAAACGTTAGACAACATTATTGGTTCTCAGCGGTGACTTGCGTAGTCCGAACCAGAGAGTATGGCCCGAACCTGTTTCCTTCCATCACGTTTATTATCCATACGTTTATTTATTACAGTATTTTATTTCACAAAAATATAGATGCATTGTTATTGAATCGAATACTTATGTCATAATTACTTGGACCTAGAAAAATAATTTTTAACGAATTGACGATGTCGGATGTAGTGATTGCAAACTTAGTATTGAAATAATTAATGATGTGAATAACATCTGGAATATGATATACGTAACATCACGTTTCTTAAGTTATGATATAATTATAAATTTCAATTTGTGAATTGGCGGCAATTAATTCTTTACGAGGTTCAACCGTCAAGATTTGCCGCGGAAAGCGTTAGATCACGTGACTATACTTGTCCCCCAGTGCAATTGAAGCAGCCAATCACAACCTGAATATTTGTATACTCTCTGTATATCAATTCCCGCTCAAAGCTTGGTTTCTGCCATTGAAGCATCCTTGTCATCCCACGTGTGGTTTAGTGGTAAGTGGAGGTGATTACTGAGTAACTGTTCTCTGTGCTGGGAAATTATTTGCATCGAACATCGAGTGTGCTTGTGATATTACTTCTATTTGTTGTAGGATTTTTTCTGTTTTCTATTCTCTTCGTTGTTTATCCGGTTTTAGTCTACATCGAACGATATCAATATGCCGGCAAGGAAAGGTAGAAAGCCGGCGGCCACTGAGGTTGCTGATGCTCAAACGAAAGAAGAAACTGCTCCTCCGTCCAAAAAACGTGCTGTATCTGAAGAAAAGGAAGAATTGGATGAAGTGGAGAAAGAATCAGAAGTAGTATCAGAAGATGAAGCTAGCAAGCCAAAGCGAGGCAGGGGACGGCCCAAAAAAGCTGTAAGCGATGCTCCTAAAGTGGTAAAGGGACCTCGAGGTCGTCCTGCGAAACAAAAGCAGGGAAACAAGGAAGAAAAAGATGAGAATGAAGACAAAACCGCGAAACAAAGAAAGGGACGCGGCAGAAAACCTGCGAAACAAGACGATAGTTCGGATGTTCGCGAAAAAAGTTCGAAATCTAAAGCTAACGGAAAAGACCAGACGCAACTTACTGTGGAACATTGGTAAGATATTTTTATATTATCACATTTATTTGGGCAGTGTGTTTTATTGAATGTGTACTCTTGTGGTGACAAACGAGGTTAGCTGTAGCTGAGGCTGTAAAGATTTTAATAAAGATTTATTATTTGAAAATGTATTTGTATTTTAAATATTTCTCAAGTAAAAATTACTCAGATAATACTTATATCAATTACAAAGTTCATGTGAAGAATATATTATGTTTCTTATAAACCTTTTCACATAAGATAAACTATTTGATAAAATATTGTCCAATATAATATGCAATAAAATGAACAAACTTATGAAACAAAGAACAATAATCAATTTGTTGTAGTGATGTACTAATAAACTTTGATGGTCGATTAGTTTTTATCCACTATGCAATTGTCTGTACTTAAAAACTAATTTAGAAGCAATACTATAACACACAGAGTTAGTTTCGAGAAAAACGTGTTTCAATCTTCAATGGTGTCTATAATTCTAGATTTGTATTAAAATGTTTGCAGAAGCCTCTTAAAGTTGACTGTTAATAAAAATGGAATTTTGATGATGAGTATGATAGAAATGATGAAAAATGAAAAGATTTGAGTATTTATTAAATAGAATTTTATTAATACTAATTTAAAGAACAAAATTAAGTGTTAAAACTAATGAAAATCATAGTTAAACTTCCTAATATTTGTAATATTAACTTGTTTCTTTACATGTACATTGATAAAATTCCATTTCAGTGGGCAGTGTACTTCCCACCGGCCGTTAAAGGGTTAATAGGAAAGAGTGCAAAAAATTATATCCCATATTTGTTTATAACAGGGCGTTACTATTAAGTAAGTCCTGTAGTGAGTTTTGTGATGAATTCAGTTGTTTTCAACAATCGGTGCTTTTTGATTAGGGCGGTATTGCACAAAAAAAATGGTAAAATTTCTTTGAAGGAAGAATACCTTCTTTCTAAATCATGCCAACAGATGGTGCCACAAGCTTATTTGGTAACATGGTCGCAAGAGAAGTGTTTCAAGAACATGAAACTATAAATAAATCAAATTTAAAGATTTTGTAGCTAGGGCAGTATGACATGGATCCCTCAGATTTAAAAAAAAAAAATAACAATTTAACGATAAATTTAAGAACTGAGGTTTTAATAAACTTTTTTTCTGCTTTTAAAGTAATTAAGGATAAATAAACCTCTTAACGATTTTGGTTTAAAGTATAAACATGTAATACAATTTTTAAAAAAATCATGATTATTTTTTCAGCCCTAGCTGTAGCCTTATGAAACATTTTCGTTTTACAGTAAATCCTGACGAGTATTTCAGCGCAAAGCTCTGGAGCTATCTGAAGCTTTGAAAGCTGAATGGCCAGAGCTTGATGTAACCCTTAACCCTCAGACACCTCGAAGAGGAGCATTTGAATTTGTTATTAAAAAAACAGATGGTTCTGGTAAGAACTTTTGAAGTTCAAAAGAACTTTTCATGCCTAGTGGATTTGACCTCCGTAATTAGATAGACTATTATTTTAATCCCTAAACATGATAGTTTCAGTCCAAAATAATTTGGTTATTTAAACAGTGCATGGATCTTTCTCTTGAAATTTGCCATAACTGCCTTCAGAAGGTTTGTGTGTACAAAGAAATGGCAGTTTTGGAGTCATTCAGAAAAGTTTTACTATACAGACTTTATTCATATCTTAGGTGAATGGAGGGTAGGACTGGAGTCTGATTTTGTTTTAAAAGCATTCAATTTTATGTACAGGAATTTTACAGTTCATTTAGATAGTGTGTTTAATTAGAAGTACTGTACGTGTTTGTTCCAGTCTATTCTAAAGTAATTGATATTATCCTCTTGTCTAACATTAGTATCAGTACTTATAAATAATATGGTATAGGATATGTTCCCTCATTTAGCCCATTCGTAGTATTCATGTACTTAGAGTATGGAAAAAGAAACCCATTATGCCATTAAAATAAATGGGGTTTATACTTGATGTCTTTAAAAAAGATCTCTTAAATATGTGTGTTTAAATGCTCTTTTCCCCCATAAATCATTTTCAACACTAAACAAGTAATAGTATAGTATGCACATGTATGGTATTTGTCAACAAAAAATTGAAGACCTTCCAAATTGACACATGGAAAATGTACTTCCAGAAAATTGCAGTCATTTAGTTACATTGTACATTAGACATCACTTTCAGCAGTCACCGTTCACTTGATACAGTGATGTAAGTTTGTAATGTGTTTTTGCACATTATTGTACCATTCTGTTCATATAATAATGTTCTTAATTATTGTAATGAGATTGTTCTTGCATACTATTTCTAATTTAGAGAGATGTAAAAAAAAAGGGGTTCTTTCAAAACATTCACAGCATGCTAAAAGTCAAATTTTTAGCATTGGTGCAAAAAGTGAGACGAGGCTTAAGTGTTAATTTATAAAAAATACAGCCAAGAAAAAACTTTCTTGACCAGATCAGCTGCCACTGACCTTATGTAACATTAATCCATTAAGAACCAAGCATTGAAATAATATTATGTATTCACCCTAATATTACACTAGAAAGAATACAAAAATTCATTTACAATTTTTTTTATCAAATAGTAAATGTACATCAAAATGTTGCAAATTTGCAACTTCGTGACCTTAGGGTATATATCAATTCATCTTGACATGAGACTATTGAAAACTGTTTGAATGGAGATTATGATTGCATTTTTTTACATTTGTAAATTGTAGTGCTTTTCCACCATCTGCTCCTCCTTCTGGCTTTGGTTTCTCCCTAATCACATGCTCTATTGATCACATGATTCATTGACTGATTCTGGGCATGTCAACTGCTATGTTCATTAGTCTTTTGTAGTTGTGTGTCGGTGATTTTTCCTGTTTGATGGCGAGATCCCATGCCTACCTACCTGTTGGCTTGCGGGTTTCTTCCTCAAGCAGGTATTTCCCACTAGTGAGGCACTGCCTCAGACAGAACCAGCTCTAATCTCCTGCTTGGTCTCCTGGCAAGTGTGGTAGTGTAGTGCAAGTAAGTGTGAGTGTGTGCAAGTACAGGATGAAGACAAGTATGAGGAAGGAATGGTCATGGTCTGGCCTGTTTGTTGAGTACTGTTCTGTCCTTGCCTGGTGTTGATTGGAGAAACCAAGGAAAATCACCGATGAGAGCAGCCGGCTGCAATAATGTTTCTTCAGACAACTGCTGAACTCAACCTAGCTGTGTAGCTAGTGTTGAAAATCCTGCCATTGCGAGGATAACACTAGGACTTCATGATCAGGGGCACTGCAGTGACATTTATGCCCTGAGCCACCTCTGTTGGTATCCTTACATCATAATGTCTTTATCTAGGGAATTGTTTGTAGGTTGACCAAAATAGGATCTCTAAGTCTCCTGTGTGTTCATGGATTCATTGCATTCACTTCCTTTTGCTCAGTCTTTAGATTTCATTAGTCACTGCTAATTAAAAGCAAAATTATCTTCATTTGCAATATTATGTATTTTCCGTAAGTTGACCTTTCCAAAGTCAATCAATTTTTCTTCTACTTTTTCCTCCAGAAGATTATCTATATTTTTCTGATCTTTTTTGTGCACAGTATAGATCATATTTGCAGAAATAAGTTCAGTAGTTGAGATGCATTTTTCTTCTTTCCTGAAATAAGCAGAATTGTTTTAGAAAATAAATAATTATGCTTGGAGCATTGTGTATACAATGATACAACAATGCAGGATAAGATCTACCTCTAAGATGAGATAATTATATCAGGATTGGAAATATGAAACGGTAGTTACATATCTATTACTCAAGTTATATTCCTGTTGCATTTGTTCTATCATGTTTGAGCCATATACCCACTAATTCCAATGCAACGTTATTGTAAATTATCAATAATAAGCTATGTAAGGACTTTTCTGCTTGGTAAATATTCTGGAATGATAAAAGAAAGTTCAAGCAAGTTTGTCGAGTAATATACAGTAAAAGAAAATATTGTCATAATTAAATACTGAATATTGGTAGCACAATCCATTACATTATCTCCAGGTTTCAAAATTCATTGAAGCCAAATTTACACATGGATGTGAATAAAAAGTGCAATAGCTGATCAAATAACATTTCTTCTATTGTGGTAATGATACAGAACAAATATATATTGAATCCTTTTTCTATAAGAAATGTGTTTATTAATGTTGCATTAGCTCAACTTCAGGACTTAATGGGTTAAGCAATTTTTATACTTGAATTAAAATAATATGAAAGGCTTTCAACAAAATGAAGGACACACGTGGTAAAAGTGATACTATTTTGCTTACTGAATTGCACCACTTTACTCATCAGCCTATTGTTGCGACATTTCTTGTTCACAAAATTAAATGTCACTTCCAACACTCATCAGAAATGACTATTTCTCTAATATTTAAAGCAAATTTAATTTTATGGTTGCAAATGAAAATGTCTTTGGAAATTAATGTTTTGCCAATGAAGTATTTTTCTAGATTAAAATGGATATAAGGCAACCTTCCTTATAAACTTGAATTTAAATGAACTAAAATAATTAGTAAAGGTTGAGAGGAAGGGAAAAAAGTCGGTAATGTGATTAGAAACCAAAATGCTTGGGAATCCTCTTGGTTAATGTGTTCTTTAAATTGTCTTGGGTTTGATAAGAAATTGAGAAAATATTGAACTTTTTAAGTAAATTGTTTAGTCTACATTGAGGATGTGGGAATGGATTGTTTTCTATGACCTTTAATGTTATTTATCTTGTTTGTTGTAGAAGTGCTTTTGTGGAGTGGGATCAACAAGGGACCACCCCGAAAAGAAAAATTCCCTGAAGCAGATCTTTTGGTACAAGAAATGAAGAAACTTTTGTAAATTGGACTACAGTATCTAGTGTACTGTGTAGTTTTAGTTACATCCAGCTGATGATAGCAAAGCATGAAAGAATAACATATTCTCTGCCAAGCTTGATGTTTCTGGTTGTTATTGCTAAACTGCTATGTGCACTGGATGGAATGAGGGAGAGAATGATGTTATTTGCTCTTAATTTTTTCTTGGCTTGAATTGGTATCTTGAGGTCTCTTATGGTATTTGGTTCAATAGTTTGGCAAGTATTTTCTCACTTGGCATTGGATTAATTCCAATAATTATTGATATTTGCAAGAAGCCTAATGAATTTTGGAGTTAGAGAATCTATTCCCCACGAGAAATTCATTTCTAATTTGCCTCTGTAAAGACTTGTATCCTGATTAAATTTGTTGCTTGTATTTGTACCTTGAAATTTTAAATTTTATTGCAGTGATTGTGAAGAATTTTTATTTAAAATAGTGTTACGTTAGGGCTGTTTTTATGATCCACATCTTCTGCTAAGGCTTTGACTACAATGAAATACATCGCTGGCTGTCCTTGCAATATACACAAAACTTATACCCAAAGAGAAATGAAAGATTCATTCTGGAAGCCAGCAGGGTTTGTCTGTTTTTTTTTTATGATCTGATATACAACCACAGATATTACTGTACGTGTTACCTTCAATGTGGCCTCTTAGTACTAGGCAATCCATTAATTCTAAATAAGTTCTTGATAATTTTTGGCTTGAAAGTGTATTAATAGGTTAATGTTAGTGTTCATTACAACTATAGGCCATTGCCTTCTTAAGCAGAAAAAGTACAGTCACACCAATAGCTGGGGCATCTTGCTGAATTAAACATTTCAGATGACAGTAGCGAGTGTCCATGTTAATAAATGTTTGGTGTTCTTGTATGAATGTTTTTTTTTTAAGACACTGGGTTGAAATGTAAAGTTGTGCATCATACATCTTAGTTGTATGTCACAGATTTGTGAATTGTATGCATTTTTGTTGAATTAAATTTCATGTTTGTTGTCGATAGTAATTTCCTAATATAAGTAGTTGTATTTCAGTGTTGTTGAACATTGTTTTGATACTGCATTAACCTCAGCATTTAGTATTAGAAATAATATCCAAATGAATTATCAGATTTCTAGTGGAGATTGCAGAAAATGTAAATGTATATTTATTTACAGCCATTGAAACTGGAAAAATGATCTTGATGTGAATTTAACCTCATTTGTATTATTCCTTGATGCTTCCAGATAATAAAGTGGAAAGAATCTGTCAAAAATTTGATTCTGTATTTTGAATATTAGACACGTGAAAATAATTCCTCATCCAAGCTTTCAAATCTTCAATCAGATTTTAATATCTCAAACTGAATTGACCAAGTAATAGGGAATTTGTTTATTATCATTGCAAGTGAAATACCATGGCAGTCGACAATTTGGGCTGTCAGCACAGGTGTCTAACCCCATTATTTTTTGAGTGTCAAATTGGTGGGTTAGGCTAGCAGCTGATAACCCATCTTTAAGGATGTTGAAGAGAACTTGGAAGTACAAACAAATCAGTTTATTCTTTGTTTTAATTGCACTGTGAACAATTTCATGAAAAATGTCTCTCCTCCTCTCCCTCCCCCCCCTCCCAGTAATCTTTTGTCCAGATTATGAAGATTCAGGCACGGAGTAAAAGCTAAATGTCTTTTCAACAACTTTGGGAAACATTTCAAATGAAAAAGCAATATATATGGCTGAAACAGTTGAAGAAAGACAGTGTGTGCCATAAAATCAAGAAAGATTAAGAAATGGGTAACATTGGTCCTAATGTTGGGAAAACAAAATGTTTGAAAGAATATGTTAACTTGAAGGGAAATTGTTAGTTAGTTAATGCCTTATTTTATGTGGCGAGACTCGGGCCATCAGACCTGCCCTTCCGCCTGATCACGCGTGAATGCTGAGACAGCTGAGACACCAGAGCTAACGCTGTGTGCATGCCAAAAGGAATGCCATTTGAAAATAAATGCAGAACAAAGAAAATTATTTAAAGAGTTATGGTTTGGCTAATTTTAACTCTGTTATTCTATTTTTCTCTTATTAGTTATTGATAAACCTCTTACCTATACCACTAACAAGAACTCTAGAAGACAAAATATCACTTGCTCAATAAGAACTCAAGAAAACAACACACTCCCTTGCTAAGTGCTGTTGGGATTGAGAATTTTTACAAAACAAAACGTTTTATTTATATATATTAAATACTTTTGCCATTCCAGAGTAGGTTATTAATAAATAAAAGTTAAGTATCTGCTTTGCTGGATATGCATACTCATTCAGTTTCATTAAAACTCCAGATTGTAAAGTCAAAGAAAGATTTTATAATTGTTATACCTTTGTATGAACCACATTATTGCCATAATTCATCACCTGTTAATATTTGGCCCCAGATTTAATCTTACACTTTTTTTTTTCTGGAAAACTTTAAAATCCTACCTCAAAATACATTGGTGTTCAGTGAAGGGTTACTGGCTTGGGTGACTCTGGGCATCAACATCACTGCAGTGCCTCTGACTGGAATGACCTAGGGTTTGAGTCTTCACAGTGGCAGGATTTTCAACACTAGCTAGGTTGAATTCAGGTGCTGTTTGGAGGATAATTCTAGTGGACAGCGGGACAGCTGCTAAGATGGGTAGTTTTCTGTGGTTACTCCAATCAACACCATGTGAAAGCTAGAGCAGTACCCTAAGAAATGGGACGTGGACAGCATATGATCTTTCATTTCTCTTCCTTGTCCTATCACTTACATTTAACATGCACTACTCTTCCACACATGATACTAGTCAGGAGCTTAAAGCTTGTCCTGGTTGGGGTGCTGCCCCCTGCCGTTGACAGATACCTAGTTAGGGAAAAGCCTGATCATAGATCAGTGCCAAATCTCACCATCCAGCTGGGGAAGATAGTCGCCTTGTGAGAAAAAAAATACGTTACACTTATGGGACTAAAACCTTTGCCATAGGCATGCCTGGAAACAAAATAATCAATTGAGTTCTTGAGATTTCATGCCCCGTTACAGGTTCTTGTAAAGGGTGGTGTTTTTTCTGTAAAATTGAAAGTTTGTGACAATGATTTGGAAAAGACCTGAACAAGAGCAAAAAATATATTTACTCAAAGCAAATGCAGTAAGAGAAGGTTTGAATAATGATACTGAATTGTACAGAAAAGTTGAAGGTGTATGCAAACTTTACCAACTTCAGTTATCAGTACTGAATTGTGTACTACAAACGCTTACTAGGATCATGTTGTCTGAGTGTTAATAATGTGAAAAATTATGTGTATATGCTTACACGGGATGAAAGTATAGCGTCATATGATCTTCAAGAAACAGGCTATTTGTTTTAAGAAAACAAAGCATCTTATTATATTTCTGACCAATGTTTTGGCCAAAACAGGAATATTAAATTGTTCTTCGTCAGTTCATTGTTTTCAATACACTACTGAATTAATCGAACTGATTTTTGTTAGTGGCCATTCATACACATCTTGTGATTAAGATTTCAGACTTGTAGAGAAGCAAAAAATATTTTTGTACCTGTGGACTGAGATCAAGTTATTTTTAACAGAGACCTTTAAAATAAAATGAAAAAAAGATTTGATATTTTTAACTCTTTGAGTGCATAGATACTCACGTGGAGTACAAATGTGCTTCAAGCCCCCATCTTTTTATATCAAATTATATGTTATTGCGTATAATTTAGTTAATTATGTCTAATCCAAATTATTGTATTTTTATTATTAAAGGACAATTTAATGTCAAAATAATGTATCTAGTACTCATTTATGAAACACTTCACATAATAGCAAGGATGAAAACTATTCTAATATTGAAAGAAAAAAGAAAAAAGAAAAAAAAAAAAACAACAACAACAAAAAACAATGTCTTAAATTATCAATGCATATGAAAAGAACTTTTAACTTAATCACAATGAAAAATATCCAATAAAAAATTATTTAGAATAGTTATACACAATGCATGTTGAGTGTTCTGCACATATTTATTCGTTGCATTTGCATTCATCGCATATCACTGGCTCTCCCTAATATTTTGCAAAGTCATTTGCCTTCATTTTTTGGTACAAGGATGCTTTTATCCAGGACCCTTCCATAATTGTGAAAGGCCTTGAGATCTTAGCTGTGTGGGATGGCACATGGGGATGTGTCATGATCAATTTTATTCGTTCCTCTATTTGAGGCTTCATTTCCTAACAATCATAAGGATCATTGGGCTGCAACTCTCTCTCCAGCCATTGCATCCTTTTCATCAGTGGAGCAATCTGCCATTATGCCTAAATTAAAGTTACTAACATCTTAGATTAAACAAATTCAATTATATTTCAAATTCGAAGAAATTTTAATGTGTATTTCCTAAAAAAATCATTAATTGATACTTGCTCAGAGTACAAATGTGTGTCACTGATGACTAAGAACTCTACTAAAATACTTGTGAGAGAGTGAGCATGACACTTATTGCACAATTAGATCTGAACATGAATGACAGACTGTGGATACCATTTGCATAACGCTCCCCAATGTAAGGCTAACTTTACAAAACACAGTGGAGCCCAATTGAACTCTGCATGTGTAATGACTAAATCATTAGAAAGAACTATCACCCGTTGAAAAGTTTCTATGGAGAAAGGAAAGTTTAGAGGCTAAAAATTATGGTTAATGGTTTTGTTCCTTAAAATCCATCCCTGTAAACATTTTCTCAACTTGAAATAATGATGCTCTCTTCCAGGAGTTAAGACATTCAGAAAGAAATTTCGTTGTTATTGCAAAGCTAGAGATTTGATATCAAAATGGCCATATAATCAATGAGAAAAGATTTAATTGAATTTCATACCACCTACCCATCACAGTTTTTATACCGATTTGAAGACTTCAGCAACATACATTAACATTACTTTCAATGATGATCAGCAGGGGATGGATTTCTATGTAATTAGGTATTTGCTAAATCAGCTATTACCAATACTAATTTGCATTATCTTAATGTTTTCCAATGTGCAGAGTTGAACAACGCTGTATTTATTTTCCATGTTTTTTTGGTACATAACTGAACAGAAGTCCATGTATTTTCCATATTTCTTATAAAATCAGTCCATATACTAGCATATGAAGCTTAACACTGAATTTTCATTTAAAAAAAAAATGTATCGCAACAATAAGAGCTTAAAAATTGTTAGTAATTTCTTAAATATTTGAGTTTTTTTGAAAATTAGGGAAAATTGACAATGGGAAAGCAAGTTAAGAAACTGTTAATGTTGTAATTTATATGAAAAATAGCTCTACTCTCTGGCTCCAAGACCCTGTCTACTAAGTCTGTTTAAAATGCCAAAAATAGCAGTCAGCCAGTATAAAATTCGAGGTTACATTTCATTATTTAATGTTGAAGGTGTATCAACTGACAATAAAATATTATTTTACCATTGTCATATTTTATCATATTAAGTCCATTTTTAACTCAATATTTTGATAAAAATTCTTCTTCTTAGTGAGGTTCAACAACATTTGCTAATTGTTTTGGCCTGTTCATCTATGGCCTTCAATTCTTTTCTGTTGTTCACTTTCATGGTCCAGTTTCTTATTTTCATTGTCTTGAGATCATTTATGACATCATCTTTCCATCTTGTCTTCGGTCTTCCTTTAACTCTGGTTGCAATAGGATTCCATCCAAAGACTTTCTTTACTAGCCTATCATCATTCATTCTGTAAACATGTCCCATCCAACTTAATCTTAATGATCTGATATGATTAACAATATTTTTGTGTTTTATTATGTTATCCAACTCAGTATTACATTTTATTCTGCAAATACTATTTGGTTGTTTAACTGATCCAAAAATCCTCCTTAAAATTTTTCTTTCACAAATCATTAGCCTTTGAATGTCAGCTTCTTTGAGGACCCACATTTCTGCTGCGTACGTGACTACGGGCCATATTACTGCCACATAGAGTCTTAATTTTGCACTTTGAGATATCAATTTACTTCAGAAGAATGCTTGATTGGCAAAGTAAGCTTTATTACCAGTTACGATTATGATTATCTACATTAGACCCGAGGTATTTATGTGAGCTCACTTCTTGGTAATTAAGATTATCAATATTATCATACAGTGTTGTTGGGCCAGATTTACATCTCATGAATTTGGTCTTTTGGTCATTTATGATTAATCCATATTGTAAAGAATGCTCTTTCAGGTGTTGGAACACTACTTCAAGGGCGGACTTAGATCTGGTTGTTAAAAGAATGTCATCCGCATATGCTGTACATTGTTTTACATGTGTAGTTACATTACCCCTCATGTCCAGTTTTTTTTGATAAAAATTACTACATATATGTTTACATATTTCATATTTTAATCCATATAAATCTAAAGGATGAGACACTGATATTGTCTGGTATCAATGTTTTATTAGAGCTTAAAGATCTTTTTCGATAGCTTAGCTATCATCATCAGAGCTATCTGAAAAAAATTTAAAACATTGATACCAGACAATATCAGTGTCTCATCCTTTATTGAAAAAGGTATCTACATTATCAACAGTTATACTAACCATATAAATCTGTTCCCTAATGATCAGGTGAAGTAGAAAATTTCATATTTTGTAAATACACAAGCTTACACCTAAATTTTAAGCTTAATGGTGATATTTTGTGTCTATGAACCCACCTAGTATTAGGCATCACTGTTTAACATAAATTATTGGATTGGATTAAGATAGGGATTTAAATAAAATGACTAGAGATGTTGGTCCAATAATAAACATTACTGGTATATAAATTAATTTATTTTATTTGTGACCTAAACTTTTTTTAAATTCCTACAAGTAATTGCAAAACAAACCAAAATGGATTTTTGAAGTTCATGAAATTATTCATCCTCCATTTTCTCTACTATCTTAAGCATTGGTGACTGTACATTGACAGCCACAATTGGCCTTTTTGGGGGGAAATTGAAATTGGCTGGACGTATAATTGTGGTATACCATTATATAGTCTAAATAAATATACCGTTTTTAGGATAGGATCAGGGAGACATGAGGCAGAACATTTTTTTTTCTTTTCTCTCTCTCAGGGATTCAGCCCTTGCTCTGCGAAGCCAGTGATACTATTTATTAATTACTAATTTTGTACACAAACGAACGTCGTTCAATACATCTGTATTATAAATATTAATTATAAGTCAACCAATAAGTATGGTTTGTATTCTGCATTAATGAAAAATTCTTTAGGAGAAAAAGTTGGCTGACCACTGCTGTTTCCCCCTCCCCTGATTAAACAAAACAACTACAGGTTGTGGCTCTGGGAATACAATTTGTATTTGCGGGTATTTATTTGGGTTTGTTCCTATTCCTACAATAATGAAATTTTCTATCAATTTTTTTTAAGTACCTATTATCTCACCTTCCCCCTACATGACTACACATACATTTTATTATCACAAACAAAGACTTCGACGAAATCCAGTATAAGGATCCTCTTAATTTG
This sequence comes from Acheta domesticus, assembly GCA_031308135.1. NCBI lineage: Eukaryota > Metazoa > Arthropoda > Insecta > Orthoptera > Gryllidae > Acheta > Acheta domesticus. The sequence continues at coordinate 21,499,455 of JAHLJT010009355.1, read as the reverse complement.
TAATTGAATTGGTATGTTCATGCTAATAAATGAGAATTTCATTCAAAATGACACTTCATATTTTGGAAAACTAAGCATCCAACCAGTGCATGTGCAAATGAGTTGTGTGTGTGTGTGTGTTTTTGAGTTGTTATTTTGAGTACGCGTTCTCGGCCAAAATCTTGCCGTATAGTTTACATTTTTGAAAGTGAAACCGCCAATGTTGATGTGTGAAGTGGAAAAATGTGTGGTCTGTCACTGTTTCAGCAAATTAGCTTTCTTTAAACCGATGTTAAGTCTCCAGCTTTGAAGATAAGTTTGTGGACTTCAGGAATATACTGTAGGCACTAACCCTGAACGTGCACAATCAACTCAAGAAGAGTAAGTTAAGTTAGTTACTAGATACCTACGAACTTAGCTCCCTAGTGACCTAGTACTATTAACGTTTCGGCATTCGTAATAGACTGTACTACTGGACATAAAAATAGCTTTAGTTTTTTTTTCTGTACATTCCTAACAGTCGCTCGAATTTTAGGAAAATTTATATTGCATACTCCGGGATTTAAGTGAATTTCCCGTAGCTATTTGGATGCAATTACGGAATGTTCGCCACGCAAACAAGCCTATACTGAAGCACCGTTCTTGATCTCTCGGCTCGAATACCGTGTAGTGAACCTGCCCGAAGGCAGGTTTGATTTCCATTAATTTCTCCTTACATAAGAAAAAGTATATGTGATTGGTAGAAGTATATATTTTCTGAATACGAGTTCTATGACACCAGTTATTTTGTTTAGATTAACAGATACATTTGGGACAACATAGGTGTGTGTATATTGTTTTCTTTGTAGCGTCAGAATTTTTCTGCGTATGCTGTCATTGAACAGTGCCTGAAACGCCACACTTCGAAGTACGAATACACACCAGACTGATTTAATAAAATTGCAGGCCGAAGGGATTATGCTGAATTTAAAAAATATCCATTATCTGGCAAGCAAAATACTGTTGCTATAATCAGGTATATTTCACATGATTATGTGGAATGCTTGTCTGATATCAAGTTGTAAAAAAACAACAACAAAGAAAACTCATAGACTTGCGTGTATGTGGCAATGTACGCTTGGGGAGCATAATTGGAAATACCATTAGTAATAATTGTACAAATAAAAATCGAGTAATACTGAGTGAATGATGAGAGCGAACGGGAAAACTTCCTACTTGATGTAGAGTATGTATTGTCAACGGTATATTCCAAAGTATTTCGTAGTAAAGTTACCCCCATTGGATGTAATGCATGCGTGATTTGCATTGACAAATGAACGTATCAACCGAATGAAATGAACTTTGTAAAAATATTGCAAATGTGTTTATCGCGTATTACACGATTTGGTTTTTTGAGAAAGTGTAAATTTTTCATATAGTTGTGGTACTTGCTTCAGTTTTTAAAATCGTTTTGATCTCAATTTGAGAAATTCTGTTGATTTTGCTGTAATAAAACAGTCCAGGTCTATTAATTGAATCATACAAACATTGACAGAGAGAAAATGATCCAAAGTGAATTGGGTTGCATATATTCTGTGAAATCTAATGATAAATAAAGTCGGAGTGAGGTATCTGCGACGCCAAAGACTATCGTTTTTGGTCTGTGTTTAGTTCTCTGCCCCTTCACGCCGACATTTTCTATTTTTGCATAAGTGAATTTTAGGTGTAAGAATTTATTTATGGGTGAAAAGAATGCTTCCTGTCTGATGTTTTGATTGTTCGTTATTGACTTTGAAGAACTGTGTCGTGTTTAATTTTAAATTGGTACATGTGGATTGTGGTGTGATTGTATTGACCGAAATCTGTGATAAAAACAGTAACCCAGTTTACTGACCGATTGCATAAACTAATAAATACCTGAGATGACGTCTTTGTCTGTGGCGGTAAAACTGGAAGAAAAGAAGAGCTCGATCGGGGAAAGTAAGTATTTCCTTCTGTGAACTCGAGTTTTCGAACACTTCCGAAAGAAAGATATCTGTGTGTCAGCTGTCATGTTTGTTTACTATGTTAATGGCTACCTGCAAGTTGTATGTGAGTGATAGAAGTGCATTGATAACATTGCAGGTTGTCTCTTAATTCATTAATTCAATTTTGTGTGGTGTGTGTAGTATTTAATTACATTGGGGTGATGAGCAATTGTAATGTTGAAGTAGGCTAGTTTCATGTTTGTGCTAATCAGTTATTGGTAATCTATATCTGAGGATTGTTCTGAGCATGTATTTTGTATGAATGTAGTAAAACAAGAATGCCTAATACTTTTCTTTCAAGAGACAAGGAATATCTGAAGCAAAAGTATGTTCTTACAGGAAAGGAAGCCTTCTATTACCAGTATTAAATAATGAGTACACTTGATAGCTCTTGAACGTTAGCTTTTGTTCTATCATCAGTTTCTGCACGTTATCATATTACAAATATTTGTAGTGATATTTTGAGCCTTAATTTCCTTCAGCATCATTTTATGATTTACATTTGTTTATAAATAGCTAACACTTTTGGAGCACACTGTTTTATGTGGTGTACACATGTATATATTGCTTGACAGTCTTCTTCCTGTTATTTTATTAGTCATTTCCTATGCATGATTACTATTAGATTAATTATTACTTTATATAATAAATGGGGAGTATCTCCAAAAATTAAATGGATAAAGAAAATTAAAATAATAATTGAGTGGTTTTAATGCTACTTGGAGTCCTATAAATATATAAAGACTAGAAGTAATTATAAAGAAGCAGATTTGTTTGTGGTTTGTTGTTATAGTTTTGGAATTGTTACGAATTATAAAAATGTAATTACAATTTTTTATCCTTTCAACCCGAGGAAGAAATAGGGATTTAGGGTACTGTTTACTCTTTTGAATTTAATGTAGATTATGTCAAAACACATCACTCAGTTAAGGAATATGTGAAAGAAAATTTAAACATTTTTTCAAATATCTTTATTTTCTAAAATAATTAGTTTCTAAATTCATTTTTTCGTTTTTTTTTTGTTTTTTTTTTTGATTTTTTTTGTTTTTTTTGTTTTTTTCTATAAAATTCTGGCCCTCAAGAAAATGTGCGCAGATAAATTTCTTTCCCCACACGTCATATACAGTTTTTACTGTTTTTTGACAAATAAATATCTAAACATAAATTAGTGTATTAACTTTTTATTGAATTGACAACAGTTCTTTTGAAATGTTTGTTTCAAAATATAATGACATTATTAGATATTCTTCAGAGTTAGTGAATTTTCCAATTTTGTGCTTTTATGTCTTTTACATTTTATGTAAATTGAAACAATTAATTGATCTTGAGTTGACACTTGTGGAAAACTACTTGTGTCAACGGTTTTCTGGAGCACCAAATGAAATATCAATTTGAAAATTATTTTGATCTGATGAAATTAGGAGAAAATACCCCACTGATTTATTTACTTACTTGAATAAATGATGAGTTACTATTGTCAAAAACCGCAAAATATATTTGTAGTAATGGACCTATTAAATGACAATATTTTATTTAAAAACAAATGTATTAAACGAAAATGAATAAACATAGTTTTGCCGTTGGATTTGGGTGTAACTAACTTGTTGCTTTCTTAATAATATAAGATTTCAGAAAACGTTCTGAAATTGTTATTAAATTCATAATTTTTCATAATTGTAATTTTATGTTCATTGTATAATTAGAAATAGTGTTGTCATTAGTTTTAGAAAGAAATTATACTTTAATTTTATTATAATAGTCATTGTTTGTTTGAGAGTGATTTTCCATCAACTATTCATTTTTATAATAACTTATTATTCATTTTCCATAGAAGGGCATGGAATGAAATTGTCCCCTTTGAAATATGCTTCCAAATGTAGCAACAAGTGTTTTGATAATGCCATGCAATTCAGTTTTTATGTTGAATAAGTAAATAAATCGGTTTCCACATTCTTTATCATTTTATTACGTATTTTTATTACTTTTTTACTTTCAAAGAATGGTGTTAATTTGTCTTTTTTAAAAGGGTGTAACTTTTGTTTTGTGTAGTCTAATAACATTGTGTGGTATAATTAAATGTTAAATACCATTGTAACATAGACACAAGTATTTTTGTTAACCGGTGAGTCTCCTGAATTGTATGCTTTTTACAAAATATTGCATTGAATTGCAAAATGTTTGTCATACAAAAATATATATAAGAGGACTTAAATAGATACCACAGAAAAAATCAGAAATTTGTCTTAAATGTTGCTTTTTTGCACAATTGGTTTAATTTGTTTAATGAAACTTAAATTCTCAAGATTAACAAAATTTTACTGTGACAATATAAAGGAATACTTACAACATAAAGGAAACAAAATTTTGTTACCTAACATACAATATTTCATCAACATATTTTATTTATTTTAATAACAATTTCTGTACAACTGAGTCAGATTTACTGTCTCTAAAGAGAAAATAACAAGCATGTATATTGTAAGTGAACTTTACTTATTATTTGGATGCTTTGAAAACCATCGTAGAAATGTTATAATTAAATTAAATTTCTTCCATTACCTGTTGTACAATTTCCCATAACATTAATGGGGGATAGGGAGAGAGAGAGAGAAATACACTTAATTCAGAAGTTTGGTTTTGAAAATTAGAGCATTGAAGAAATCTAGATAATTGAAAATTGCTTTAACAGTTCATTAATGCTAATGCTGTGAAGGTTATGAAGTGATTCGCTTAACTTTCAGGAAATTGCAAGTTGAGTATACAAATTTTTAATAGTAGTTGAAGGAAAATTCTGTGGAAAAAAATCAGTCATTGACAGCTACACATTTTATCACGGTCTTTAAAACATAATGCTATGAAGAGTAGGTAATGACTATAAAGTAATAAGAGAGAAAGATAAAACATTCAGTATTCTGTATTAAGAATAATTAAGGCACCAAAGTTAATTTGACAACGGAAATGTTTCATTGAATTACACACATGAAATTTCTGCATCTTTCCTATTGTTACAAATTGTCAGTTAATTAATACATCATCAATAAATTTTCAGCAATAACATTTCTAAAAAGTATTCTAAAGAGTAATTTGGATTTGGGTTCGCTCAAAATATTTTTCATACAGTTAGTTTGATTAAAAATTTGAATGTTGTGGAATCATCTGCTGATTTATGGATTTTTCCCCCACATCATTCCTTAGGAATTTGAAATTTGTGAGGATGAATGAATTATAAAAATGAATTATGAATAATATGAAATGAATTATAAAAATTATAAATAAAATATATATTTTATATATACAATCAATTCAGGAACCATTTTTACTTTCCTGTATACGTAAGTATATGCAGAGTAATGTAGGGAAAGTTATGTAATACTGTGGAAAATTGATTTCGAGATTTCAACGGAAATTCACGTTTTGGGGTCCCCTGACACCGAACTAGTGGTGCTACAGAATGGCACAGACTTTCCCCTATTAGTTTTCTATTTCCTTTGGTCTTGGGTAGCAATTTGGACTTGACACATACTCTTGCCAGCTGTCATCTATCGCCGCCCAAATTACTTTTATTTTAATGGTTTCTTAATTTTTTGGTTTCTAAATAGTAGAACGAAAGTATTATTTTAAGAATATTAAAGAACAACACTAGCGCCTAAATCATACGTACGATTTCGTTCAAAATGGATATTCCCCCGTCGATCTGTCTCCACTTGAGGCGTCACGATTATTAAAAACTTTCTTCAAAATTTGGGGGTACTTTAAAAGAAGCCCCTCGGACATTTTAAAAATTTTCTGAAAAACTGCTCCAAATTTGTTCTTCAACTTTTTTATGATGGAGTAAAATACACTTATAAAGGTGGCATATGTACCATTTTCACTGTCAACTCTGAATTTTCGAAAATTGCAAAAGTTGGAAAATTTTTCGGCGTCTTCCTGTATGTACAAAATTGAAGATAGAGATTTCTCCTTCAAATAAAATTTGTTCTCCAAAGTGAGTTCTATCGTTGAGGTCTTGTACATTTTTTTTTTGAAAATTATAGTAGTTTTCGCGCAATATTGCGTGCAACATGTGCATTTTTTAATAATTACAAAACAAGATTTTCTAAAAAACTGCTCGAAATATTTTCTTTGGACTTTTGGTAAGGATAGTTACTAATGCACTCTATGAGATGACATAAACGCCATATTGCTCTATTCTTTTGTTTTTTCAAAAATTACAAAAATATAATTTTTTGTAAATATTGTTGTTAATATTTATATTGGCGGCGATTTGTTCACATTATTACATTTATGATTACATGTGCTTTAAATAATGTCATATAAAGTTTCTCGAAAACTCGTGCGTTTTCGGTGAAAACTAGCTCAAAATTCTGCATTTTCAGAAACGCTCAAACGCCACTGTCTCATAAATGTCTCCAGTTTTTTCTTAAAACTTTTCGAACGGATAATGCAAATTGCATTTTTTAAAATGACGTGAAATTCATTTTGTGGTATTTTTTGTTTTTTCAATAAATACACAAATAATTTTTGTGAAAGATCCCTCACACCTTTAATATGCACATTGTTCAGCTTTTGTTATCACATCTTTTATTTTTATTTATAATATTTTTATAATTCAATATTAATTATATGAACATGTTTTATAAGCATTAAATTGAAATCAAAGATATTTATTCTTCTATTGTTCAATTATTTGTCTGTTTACAAGTATCTGTTTTGTTATAGGTTCAAGTCCTTTAAATACGATTATTTTCCTTTCATTTGATGAAATTATTATACCATATTCATTGACTATCTGTCTTAACTTGTGAAGTGGATTTTGAGTTTCATTTTCATATTTTTGATTGGTAAACTTATCAGCAACTAGTGGTGCTGCAGAATGGCACAGACTTTCCCTTATTAGTTTTCTTCTTTCTTTTGGTCTCGGCTAGGTATTTGGATTTGCCGCATACGCTTGTCAGCTGCCATCTATCGCTGCCCAAAGTACATATTTGAAATTTTTAATTTTTCGGTTTTCTAATAGAACTAACATGTTTCCAACTGTCTTGGAATTTTTGCTTATATACTATATACATCCTATTTCCGACTTCCTATTTCGTTCGGTCTTGGCTAGAAATATTATTTTAAGAATAAAGAAAAGAAAAACCTCATCCTAAATGACAATTTTCATTCTTAACTTTGTAGCTGTTTTTAAGAAAATGGCGTTTAAGAAAAACTGTAAACTCGGAATTTGAAGCTCTTTTTCACAGAAAATTTTTGAGCTTTCGAAAAACTTTAATAGAAGTCATTTGAAGCACTTTAACCCACAAATACAAGAGTGTTTACAAATTGATGGAAATGTGCATATTAACGGTGTGAGAGAGCTTTCAAAAAAATACATTTGTGTAATTTTTGAAAAAACACTAAATTACTACAAAATGAACTTTGTCATATTAGAGTGTATTTAGCACTATCCGTTCGAAAAGTTTGAAGAAATAATTTGAGCCATTTATGAGAAAATGACGTTACTGAAAATGCCGAATTTTAACTAGTTTTCACAGAAAATGCTTGAGGTTTTGAGAAACTTTATATGACGTTATTTAAAGCTCATGTACTCGTAAATTTATTAATGTGAACGTATCGCCGCCAATGTAAATATTAACGACGTGAGTGAAACTAAATAAAAAATACATGTTAGTAATTTTTGAAAAAAAAACAACAACAAAAAGATTGAGCAAAAATGTAGAGTATGTTATCTCATAGTGTATGTTTAGCACTATCCCTACCAAAAGTTTGAAGAAAAAATTTGGAGCCGTTTTTGAAAAAATCTTGTTTTTGTAATTTTTTTTAAATTGCACATATTGCTCGAAAATTATTAAAATTTTCAAAAAAATGTAGATGACCATAATGAAAGAACTAAGTATGGTGAACCAATTTTATTTAAAGGAAAAATCTCTATCTTCAATTTTGTAGTTGTAAGAAGACGCTGAAAAAAACACAAAATTTTCAATTTTCGAAAATTCAGAGTTAACCGTGAAAATAGGACATAAGCCACATTTATCAGTGTATTTTATTCTATTCTTGCAAGAGATTTAAAGAAAGAAATTGGAGCCGTTTTTGAGAAAATTTTGATAGTGTCCGGGGTGATGGCTTCATATAAAGTACTCCCAAATTTTGAAGAAAGATTTTCAAAATCACAGCGCTTCGAGTGGAGCCAGATCGAACGGGAAATATCCATTTTGGAAGAAAACTTACTTATGGTTTAGGCACTAGTGGTGTTCACAGACGGACGTTTTGGAAGGAAAAAAAAAAACAAAACTTTTTCGGCTTTAGGGGACCCTAAAACCTGTATTTCCATAGACTTTCCACAGCATTACATAACTTTCCCTATACTGTATATATACGTAGGTATACGGGAGTGTAAAAATTAAGTTGATGTATTACTATTATTAATAGTTAAAAGACTTAAAAGTTTTCGACAATTTTTTCCTCTCGATTTCCACTGTGTACAAAGTGATTAAAAAAAACAAAAACGAGCACACTTTCTCGTTTCTAGGTGTTATAAAAGCTGATTCTCTTGTTTCTTAACATTCTGATTTTAAACTTCTTGTGTTTTTATAGTATCTGAATTATTGTAATTAAGATTACTGAATCTCCAATATATTTCAGTGCTTCCCAAAATAACACCCTTGTGAAGTAGTTGAAAGCTTTTTTATAGTCAACAAAAACATAGTTGGCGGGTAATTGATATACTCTTCGGTTTTTGGTTAATTGAGACAGTATAAAACTAGTGGTGCTACAGAATGGCACATACTTTCCCGTATTAGTTTTCTATTTCCTTGGGTCTTCGCTAGCTATTCGGAATTGCCACAAACTCTTTCTTGCGAGCTACCATCTATCACCGCCAAAAGTACATTTTTTTGTCATTTTCTTAATTTTTCGGTTTCCTATTGGTAAAACGGAAATAATAATTTTAGAATATTAAAGAACCGAAAAACCTAGTCATAAATGGCAATTTTCTTTTAAAAATTATATGCCGTTTTAAAGAAAATTGCGTTTTAGCGCTACTAAAAATGCGAAATTTGAAGCTTATTTTCACAAAAAACTTTTGAATTTTCAAAATACTTTATTTGAAGTTATTTGAAGCACTTACACTCACAAATATAATATGTTTACAAATTGATGGTAATGTGCATATTAAAGATGTGAGAAATCTTTCAAAAAAATTACAATTCTGTAATTTTTGAAAAAAACAAGAATAACTCAAAATTAACTTTACGCTATACTAAAGAGTGTAATTAGCACTATCCGTTACAAAAGTTTCAAGAAAACATTTGCAGCCATGTATGATAAAATGGCGTTTTAGCGTTTCTGAAAATGCGAAATTTTGTGCTCCTTTTCACAGAAAACAGTTGTTTTCGAGAAACTTTACTTGACATTATTTAAAGCACATGTACTCGTAAATATAATAATGTGAAAAATCGCCGCTAATGTAAATATTATGGACGTGAGAAACATGTGAAAAAATTACATTTTTGCAATTTTAGAAGAAAAAAAACAACAACCGATAGAGCAATATGGCTTTTATGTCATCTGATAGAGTACATTTACCACTGTCCCTACCAAAAGTTTAAAGAAAAAAATTTGGAGCCGTTTTTGAGAAAATCTTGTTTTTGTAATTTTTTTAAAATTGCACATATTGCACGAAAACTACTAACATTTTGAAAAACATTTACATGACCTTTATGTAAGAACTCAATATGCAGAACAAATTTTATTTGAAGAAAAATCCTCTATCTTTAATTTTGTAGTTAGAGAAAGACGCCGAAAAAAATTTAACTTTCACAATTTTCGAAAATTCAGAGTTATCCGTGAAAATCGGACCTATGCCATGTTAATAAGTGTATTTACTCTATTCATACAAGAAAGTTAAAGAAAAAAAATGGAGTCGTTTTTGAGAAAATTTTGAAAATCTCCGGGGGTCTTCAAATAAAGTACCCCCAAATTTTGAAGAATCTTTTTCAAAATCTCAAAGCTTCGACTAGAACCGGATCGACCGAGGAATATCCATTTTGAAAGAAATCGTACGTATGGTTTAGGCACTAGCAGTGTTCACAGACGGACGTTTTCCTTTCAATTGGTTTTTCGGTATCGAGGACCAAGAAAACAAGGTTTCTGACTACACCACGTGTTAGGGGATTTTTTTTCTTAATTTAGCAACTGGTTTTATCCAATTTTTCGCTTTCACGGCCCGGCAATTATTTTTTTCCGCCGAAAATTGGCCATTTTTTCGCGCAGCATTACATAACTTTCCCTATACTACGTATATCACTCCGTGTATACGTACGTATACGGGAAAGTAAAAATATAAGAAGTGCCTTTTCCAGAACCATATTGGACAATGATAATTGATTTTCGACAATGGGCACTGCTCCTCAATTGAAACTATTTTTGCATAGGTTTTACAGCAAGAGTGGTGTCAAGATTTGAACGGAATTAAGGTTTAGGGGGGGGGGCAGTCCCGCAAAAGTGTACTTTGTGCCCAAAACCATCCTTTAGTCCATCGGTCCGCCCGCGCGTCGGTCCGCCCGCGCGTCGGTCCGCCCGCGCGTCGGTCCGCCCGCGCGTCGGTCCGCCATCGCGTCGGTCCGTCCGCGCGTCGGTCCGCCATCGCGTCGGTCCGCCCGCGCGTCGGTCCGCCCGCGCGTCGGTCCGCCCGCGCGTCGGACCGCCCGCGCGTCGGTCCGCCCGCCCGTCGGTCCGCCCGCCCGTCGGTCCGCCCGCGCGTCGGTCCGCCCGCGCGTCGGTCCGCCCGCGCGTCGGTCCGCCCGCCCGTCGGTCCGCCCGCCCGTCGGTCCGCCCGCCCGCCCGTCGGTCCGCCCGTCCCGCCCGCCCGCCCGCCCGCCCCGCCCGCCCGCCCGTCCGCCCGCCCGCCCGCCCGCCCGCCCGCCCGCCCTCCCGTCCGTCCGCCCGCCCGTCCGTCCGTCCGTCCGTCCGTCCGTCCGTCCGTCCGTCCGTCCGCCCGCCCGCCCGCCGCCCGCCCGCCCGTCCGTCCGCCCGCCCGCCCGCCCGCCCGCCCGTCCGCCCGCCCGTCCGTCCGCCCGTCCGTCCGCCCGCCCGCCCGCCCGTCCGTCCGTCCGTCCGTCCGCCCGCCCGCCCGTCCGTCCGTCCGTCCGTCCGTCCGTCCGTCCGTCCGTCCGTCCGCCCGTCCGCCCGCCCGCCCGCCCGCCCGCCCGCCCGCCCGCCCGCCCGCCCGCCCGCCCGCCCGCCCGCCCGCCCGCCCGCCCGCCGGTCCGCCCGCCGGTCCGCCCGCCGGTCCGCCCGCCCGCCCGCCCGCCGGTCCGCCCGCCCGCCCGCCCCGCCGGTCCGCCCGCCGGTCCGCCCGCCCGCCCGCCCGCCCGCCGGTCCGCCCGCCCGCCGGTTCCGCCCGCCCGCCGGTCCGCCCGCCCGCCGGTCCGCCGGTCCGCCCGCCCGCCGGTCCGCCCGCCCGCCCGCCCGCCCGCCCGCCCGCCCGCCGGTCCGCCCGCCGGTCCGCCCGCCCGCCCGCCCGCCCGCCCGCCCGCCGGTCCGCCCGCCCGCCCGCCCGCCCGTCGGTCCGCCCGCCCGCCCCGCCCGTCGGTCCGCCCGCCCGCCCGCCCGTCGGTCCGCCCGCCCGCCCGCCCGCCCGCCCGCCCGCCCGCCCGCCCGCCCGTCGGTCCGCCCGCCCGCCCCGCCCGCCCGCCCGCCGGTCCGCCCGCCCGCCCGCCCCGCCCGCCCGCCCGCCGCCGCCCCGCCCGCCCGGTCCGCCCGCCCGCCCGTCGGTCCGCCCGCCCGCCCGTCGGTCCGCCCGCCCGCCCGTCGGTCCGCCCGCCCGCCCGTCGGTCCGCCCGCCCGCCCGTCGGTCCGCCCGCCCGCCCGCCCCGCCCGCCCGCCCGCCCGCCCGCCCGCCCGCCCGCCCGTCGGTCCGCCCGCCCGTCGGTCCGCCCGCCCGTCGGTCCGCCCGCCCGCCGGTCCGCCCGCCCGCCCGCCCGCCCGCCCGCCCGCCCGCCCGCCCCGCCCGCCCGCCCGCCCGCCCGCCCGCCCGCCCGCCCGCCCGCCCGCCCGCCCGCCCGCCCGCCGGTCCGCCCGCCGGTCCGCCCGCCCGCCCGCCGGTCCGCCCGCCCGCCGGTCCGCCCGCCGGTCCGCCCGCCCGCCCGCCGGTCCGCCCGCCGGTCCGCCCGCCGGTCCGCCCGCCCGTCCGCCCGCCCGCCCGCCCGCCCGCCCGCCCGCCCGCCCGCCCGCCCGCCCGCCCGCCCGCCCGCCCGCCCGCCCGCCCGCCCGCCCGCCCGCCCGCCCGCCCGCCCGCCCGCCCGCCGGTCCGCCCGCCCGCCCGCCCGCCCGCCCGCCCGCCGCCCGCCGGTCCGCCCGCCCGCCGGTCCGCCGGCCCGCCCGCCCGCCGGTCCGCCGGCCCGCCCGCCCGCCCGCCCGCCCGCCCGCCCGCCGCCCGCCCGCCGGTCCGCCCGCCCACCATATATATATATATATATATATATATATATATTATATATATATATATATATATATATACACACACACACACACACACACACACATACATACATATATATCTTCTGTATTATTTCAGTTGTAAACCGTCCTTTTGCGGCTCTCACATTCAACCAATCTTTATAAATGAGATCTCTAAAGGAAGAATTTCAGACAGACGTGATGAATTGCACTTAATCTTTAAAAATATGAAGGATTTGTTTAAAAACTCACATAAATATTCATGAGAAATGCAACCCGCAACACGCGCCAGGATTTTTGAATCTATATCGTTAAATAACTCCTATACGAAGCGCTCTAGGGCCTTAAAAACTAAATTTGGATGCCAAAGGTCTCAAAGAAATGTTCATCATAGTGTAATCTACAAAATGTGTTCTTGACCATTTTATTACATTTTTGCTGGGTCAATGCTTCTTGATTCTACCCCACCTGTTGAAGAGCCTGTAGAATCTGCAACTTCAATAAGAATATTGTCTGTATTCACTAATCTATATTATTAAATGAAATGGCCACAGATTTTTCAACAGACAAGAATGTTTGTTACAATTTTCATGTAGCGACGTTTCAAGGTATATTTTTAGTGAATATTTTGTTTGATCTTTCTGTGAAGATGGAGAATTATATACCCTGAAACGTCGCTACCTGAATATTGTAATAAACATTTTGTCAGTTGAAAATATGTGGCCATATCATTTATAATACAGGTTCTGCAACTGTATATGAAATTACTAATTACTTGATATTCTATACATTTGAATTACACAGGTGTACCTCTTTGCTTGATAATAAAGATAAATAGTAGTTTATATTGACAAGGGTGTATTATATCATTATCAATTACAATGTGACATATAGAAGAAGTGATGTAGGATAAGAGGGTCTTGAAGAAAAATCTATATTACAAGCTAATATGGAAATGGAAAAATAAGAAATAGGGTGTGTGTGTGTGTCTATATATATATTTACGTATTTGTGAAATTATTTATTGTTGATTACATGTAAAAACTTACAGCTTATTACAATTGTAATTGTCACATCTATGACTGAATGGTAGAAGAAAGAAAGACATCTTTTGATGCAAAAGGATATTCTGTTCTCACAAATTCCTAAAGCTTGTGTCCCAATATTACCATTTTGTATTGTGGTATTCACTGATAATTTATAAATTCAACAAAAGTTGCATTTGAGTTTATGCTGAACAAAAACCGAATTACATACAAATATAATTTTCATTAAAAAAATTTAATGCATATTAGCCGGAAATTTAAGCGCATTCTCTATTCGTTTAACTGAAAAAAATTTGATAAATTCCACCTTCGTCCTATTTTCATGAAAAACCTTCTGAAAATGAGGTAACTAATTTGAGATGATAATTTTTTAAAATATGTGTTAAGAGAAGCAAATAATGTTTAATAAGTACAAAACAGTTAAGGAGTGCTTATGAGAGATTGCATGATCTCTGAATTCATTCCTGCATTCATGTCCACTCATTTCAATGTGAAAGCTTTGCTGCAAATTATATATAACAAAAAGTAATATTTAATTTTTCTGTTAATAATTGTGACTCCTACATACCTCACCCCAATCTGTAAGCTAAAATTACTATTTCTTTCCTTATTAAAATCGATTTTTCCTTTTTCCCCCCTGTTTTTTTGCATGCAAGGTTGTCGTGTTTACCTAATAAAAGTTTATTTAATGTGTTAGTTGATATTGGAGAACATAATTAGAAAAAAAAGTCACAAAGATAATTTGTCATTTAAGATCTTTAATAAAATAAAGATAATAAAATAAATATAAATAAAAACCCATTAGATAATTTAAAAACCCATTTTAATAAAAAATATAAACCCATTAGATCTAAAACTATATAAGGTGTTTCATTAACTTACATTCTGTTGTTTCTTTAAATGTAATTTGGGAAGTAAAGTGTTTCAAAGAGGAGATAATCTTAATTTACTGTGAGATGAATTTTTTTATTCTGAAGGAAACTCAAAATAAGCACAGAATAGGAATTATGTAGAAGAATTTTATAACAAGGGTTCTGCAGCAGTGAAACTGCTTTTGTTGACAATGTGGAAAATGGAGTCCTGGAGTAGCAAAAATTGGCTGTTTTGAAACAGCACGTGTGAATACTGAAGCTTCTTGTTCCCTTGTAGCATGGCATCAGCATTAGTGTTGTAAGCAGTGGCGTACTGAGTATGAGTATTCAGTTGGTACATGCAATGTTAGATAGGGAGAGTTAATGTTAGAATGGAGAAGAACACAATCAAATATTTGCATTTTTCATCTAAAATCACAACTTCTCTGGTTTTAAATTTTTCTTGAGTTCCTAGGTATCTAATATAATCATTGACACTTTTTACATTGCCACAGTATACATACTTTCCTGCAATTTATGCATATATTAAAAATTATTAGTATAGATTATGTAAAATGATGTGTATAAGATTTTTTTTATTGTAATCTTCCTGTTTTAAAAACCTACAGAGAGTGACTTTCAGGTTTCAGATAATATTTGTTATCTTTGCTTAGGGAGTATTCAATTTATATTAAAATTAGCAAATTTGGTACTGGTTGTCTATTCTTCACTGGCAGATGAAAGTTTCTAAGACAAATTTTGGCATTGGTATACTTTTTATTGTGAATTGAGATGGCTTCTTAAGCCATTAGTAATTCTTTACCAGTCATAATACTCTTACATTCTCATTTCATAGAGGTGTTTCAATAAATTAAAAATTTTAATGTTCATGATGATTAACGAGTATACAAATTTTAATAAGAAATAATTGAGATTTTATTTGTTGTATTCTTTATATTTTTGAAACTTTTTAAAATTGATAAAAAAATACAAGTAAATAAGAAATTAAGTCTAATGAGGGCTGGGTGAGTCCCTCCCCCCTTGTATTTTCCACAAAACCCTTAAAATTGAGGAGAATTTGTCCTGTATGAAAGTTGTTTTCATGTTGGCCACTTTTTCTATTTAAAATGTATAATGAAATAAACAAGTTAAATGAAATCTCATGAGAGATGTGAGTTTATTTTCTTCCCTACCCTAAAAATGCTCTCTTCTTGAATTGCATTTTTCCTTTATTGAAAGAAAACTTAGTAGTTTTTCTTTATTGAAGGAAAACTTTAATTTTCCATACTGTCTGATTCATCATTAGAGAGTCTTAGGTTCATAAGTTTGATATAATTACATGTTTATTATTCACTGAAGATAATTATTGCCTCTACTACTACTACTACTACTACTACTACTACTACTACTACTACTACTACCACCACTATTATTATTATTATTATTATTATTATTATTATTATTATTATTATTATTATTATTATTATTATTTGCTCTAGTGAATCAAGCAGGTCCAGTGATCGAGAAAAGCTTATTTTTGCCGAATCGAGCCAACAACAAATGAATGCATCAATTTCGGATTAATTTGATTGACTCAGTTGTATCCCTTTGAAGAGAAAAAAAAATGTTTAATTGGGGGATTTTTTCCCACTTGATTCATGGGAGTACTAGGTATAGTTCCGATATGGGACGTGGTAAGTGGGCACTGAGCATGGGTAAAGATCATAAAAGGGTTTCAAACGCGAGGTTGCTAGTATACTTGTTTTCTTTATTTAATACATTTTAACATTTTGGGTGATTTTGTAGATTTGGGCTAAAAGAGTAGTTTATGGCAGAAAATATTCATGTTAATGGAAACGTAAACGCATTCAAACTACCATGCTACTCCGATAAATCAACACAACATAGTGTCATTGCGAATTAGTAGTGCCTACTTAATTTCGTACACCCGTCTTTAGGAAGGAAATTTACCAATGACAATAATAATAATAATAATAATAATAATAATAATAATAATAATAATATCAACACGTGAAAATGGACCAGAAAATCATTAATCTGTATCTACCTCATTTTCGAAGCTTGACGCGAGTTTAGAACGGGAATCTTCCAATAGCATTCATTCTCCGCCGCTCGACTGGCGAAAACCAATCGTGGCGCTGCGCAGATTTTTCTGTATTCTGGAGTTTTGCGTCTTGCGAAGAAGGCAAGGATGCCAGTATTGTAGTGACTTCTGTCGAGTAACGTTACTTTCAGAATTCTCTCTTCATTTTGTTCGGTTGATAAGAATAGTTTTAGCAGTGTTTGTTTTTCAAGTTATATCATCAGAAAGTGTTAAGATACTTCAGTGTTTTTATGAAAAGTGAATCCCAATTAGGATTTGGGAAGAGTCTGTGGCACTGTAAATTATATTAGGTTTCACCAGGAGACCTTTTCTATTCGGGTTAGGTGTTCAGGAAAGAAAAAATTTCGAGGCCAGTGCTACTTTTTTATTTTTGACACCATCTGTAAAATTCGTTTAAAACTAATTTTTCGTAAAAAGGGATTTCCTTATTTCGACGCGAATTTGATTTGTGATACCAAGCGCTTGATGTCGAAAGTGTAATTGCGGTCATTTCGGAAGTTGAACAGTCACCGCTTGAAGATTTAGAGAGGCGGCATCAGTTTCTTCCGCGCTTTTCCCTGCTGCGCCACTGGGCCTTGAAGGGGAGAAAGATGGAGGTGCAAATGCAGATGCAAGTGCAGGTGCAAGTTCAAGGCGTGATGCGTTATCCGCCGACCCCCAGGCCAGTGCCGGGGTCCCGCGGCAGCGGTGGCGGCAGTGGTTTCGGCGTTGGCGGCGGGGCGGGTCCCGTGCGCTTTCGGCGGAGCAGCCGCCGCCGGCCCAATGTCGCAGCGACGATTCCCCCGGAGGACGCGGCCGAGCTGCGAGGCACCCCGGGGGCCGTGCGCCGCTTCAGGCGCCAGCGCAGGCGCCGCAAGCGCGTCACTTTCCGTGAGTACGAGTCTTCCGTTCAGGTTTATTTCGCTCATCCCTGAGATAGTCGGCCCTCTATAGTGAAAGACTTTTCCCCAACAGGAACTGCTGGGTTCACAGTCGGTTTCGTAGTCTTTTAGCGTCGGTGCCCTGAAATATGATGGCCTTACCCGGCGCCAGCTCGCGAGGGCGCTGCCTTCCCTCATACCAACTTCAGGCGATCGCTTCAAGCAAATGTTGAGTTTTAGGACTGTTAATAAGTTTCAAACTATCTGTTGGAAAGGTTTGTGGCCTTCGTGCATTTGTAATTCGTGAGCTCCAAGTGGTTGATTAGTCATTTCGCAGACAGAATTTGTGGTAGAGAATACTCTAGAACAAAGATGTATTTCTGCATAATCTCTTCAGTTCTTAGCAAGGATTGTGTGCGCGAAAGAATTACTCTACTTCACTCGCTTTGTGGAGTCGAATTAATTATGAAAATAAAAAAGGGTAATTGTAATAGTAAACGATCTGACGTTTTTAAGTTGAGTAATTTTGACTTGTCGACTAGTCAGTCTGTTCCCGACGTCGTACATACTAAGTTGGAAGGTTGGTTTCGTATTTGAAGGACGCAGAGAACCGAAGTGGCAGTGGATATGGTAACTTTGGGTAGCAACTTTTAAATTATTCCTGTTTATGCATATTCTCGATATTTCTGATAAACCACTTCCGAAAAAATACGGGTTTCGTAAAAGTAAGATTTTTTGGAACTTTTACAGGTAGAAATGTCGCTGAATGAAATGTAGACTGGCTGTAGGGAATTAGGATACAATAACATTTTGGTGCAAATACTCTGCAGTCGCTGATCTCTATCCGTATACGATTGATAACCTCTCCGAGGTTATAGTGAATATGCTAAATAAAACTTCGACGGAAAGTGCGTTTGTTCGCGAATAGATATAACACGAAGGGAAGGTTTGAAGGTTGAGCACCTCGTGAATTTTGTAACGTCGAATGAAAGACATTGAGGAAACCTTGTCACTGAGGGAATTGCTTCACCTCACTAGGGGAGTTTTGGCCAGACCAAAGGCTTAATCGTAGAGGTAAAGTTAAAAAGTATAGAAATCGGATTCAGCTAGGATATCGTGAATACGATGAAAGTTTTCCAGAACATTGAGTGTGAGGAAGAAGATGCCAAAATGTGTCCCATCAGTGCAACGGGCAGTGTGGTGTTAAGAACGATAGGATATAGGCCATTTTACTTTACCTCTGAAATAATAAAATCAGTGTTTAAACTATGTGTTTGAGCATTTTCAGATGTAGTGATCATACTTCATAGAGAACCAAACCGGTTAGTTGAGATATTCACTGTATACGGAGTAACTACACAAACTTGTTGGTGTGCTCATAAAAGTAATTGGAGAATAAGGTTTCAGGATTTCATCACATGCAAACTCGTGTTCTGAGCATTGATTATAATTAATCATTAAAACGAATCATAAGGGGGAGAGAACGGTTTGTAAAAAATATTGGTTAGTTGAACATGTTACAAAACCGGGTCTGTAAAATCAGTGCCTATGCACAATGTAGCAAAATGCTTTGATAAAAAGTTTCTTCTTTTAGTAAAGACATAGAAGTAGTCATGAAGGATTGGTTTTAAAGTTCCGAAATTTTTGAACAATTGTAATGAACGTTTTGAAATCTAGGATTGAGAAAAGCAAGGATTTAGTAATTTCATTTATTTAAAGTGTAAATGCTTATTTTTGAGGTTTGAAAACGTTGACAGTAGTTATGCCTTTTTTTTAGATTTTCCAGATAAGATCTCTGGACAACCATCGCATCTCTCATGATCTCCTGAGACGAACTAATAATTAATATTGGTTTTGTTGATTAATTATGAATTCTTTCCGTGCTAAAAGTGATTATATTTTTGTCTGAAGTGTTGATTTTTTTTCGAAGTTTGATGGCTAAAACAGTAAGTTGTGATATGCAAGTAGATGTGTTGTATGACACTGTACGAATGAAAATATTCTGCCAATCACTTAGGTCCGCAACAGACTACACCGAGGAATGCGTTGCGAGAGATGTGCGACGAGAAATGAGGAAAGAGGCCGGCGAAGCTGCGTCCACACACTACAAAGAGGTTATTCGATGTCTCGAAATGCTTGTATGTGCCACAAGCCGAGAGTGGTGGCAGTACTTTTAGATATGAGATCTGAAAGTCTCATTTCTTGTTTTATTAAATGCTCTTATGTAATTTTGATTCGTGAAACCCTTGTTTTGTTACAATAATCGTAAACCATTTGTTTAGAGTTCGAATTGTCTAAAGAGAAAAACAGTACTGCCGTTGCATGCAAATCATTATTTAATGTAAAAAAAAAAACAAAAACAAAAAAACAGGAAATTGTGACGTATAAGGGAGAAGTACATCAGCAAATTTTCTCTACCCCGCTCTGGTTTACTATATTTGTTGGTTGAATAATGAATAGATGATCAAATAATTCTAATAAAATTCACAATTAATAAATTCATTCATAAATACCAATTAAGAAAAGTAATCAATTAACTCAATTCTTTCAAAATACCCCTTCAAGTTTCTTGCTTCAAATTATTTTTATAATGCTCATTATGAACGGGTTTCTCACAAATAAGAATATCTTTCATACAAGTTTTTTCTTGTTCATTTCCGTTTTAAGAGAAAATTCAAGAAAACAGTTAAAAATCGGTAGTTTATCGCATCTTTTACTGCTAAATGTTAATACCTCGCTCAGTTCTATGCACTGTTTGGTGTTTTCCTGCGGCAGCGAATGCCTAAATGACGTAACAAATGGAGTAGAAACGTGTCCGAGAAAACTCGCTCGCCGACCGACTCAAGCGAGGAACTCTTTCGCCTCCGCCGAGGCGAACGAGAAAACTCTTTCAAGTGTGTGGAGGTCCATAAGCGTCCCTTGTTTCAATTTTCCACATTTCTCGTCAGACATTTCTGGAAACACATTCCTCAGTGTAGTCTGTTGCGGGCCTTAAATTACTTTCCATTTATGAACCTACGTTATTTGAAGCTGCTATATTCGTATTGTACTTTGCAATTTATTTCATAATAGAAGTCATGGCACAAGAGTGGAAATATTAATTTTCTTGTGTGGTCTACATGAGGTATTAAGTCGTGAGACATTCTAAGAAAATATTGAATTGTGTGTACTGGCTGGAGTATAGGGTTTGGCCCTTTCTGAAACAAGTCTATAATAGTTGGTCCTTTTATTGGAGGCAGGAAGAGGAAGTCGATTCACTGTTTGAGCGATAAGTTTTACCCATAAAAAGTTTAGTTTTGCAGTTAATTCTTCAACATTTCCAATTAGTTTTTGTCGTGTCGCAGTCTTGTTTTTTTGGTAGAAGGCAGATTATTCCTGCTGTTTGGAGTGTATTAAAGATTTTCTTGTGAATTTGGAGTTTGCTGCCATAAACGTGGATGGGTGTGGAATGACTTCGCTCTAGCGATTTGCAAACTGACAGCATGCATATATGTTGCAAATTCCGCAGTGATTTCAAGAGTTTGTACCCATCTTCGTTGTCAGTGATGCAAAAATTAGAAGCTACTCCGATGATATCGTCCACGTGAGATCATTCTCGCATTACAAAAATATAAGCCTAAAATAAAGTTTCAAGTTTTGAAAAAAATTGAGCGAAACCATTTAATGTGGATAGTTACGTTTCTTACAAGAAACAGCGTATTCCTATAGAAATCCAGATGTGAAATATTATTTGTAAATATTTATTTTAAAGTTAAAAATTAAGTACCCGAGCGAGCACTTGAAATTCCCACCTGGAACCCACGACGCGTCATCCGATCCATAAGAGCTTATTGGCTGCAGTGTTTAAAAAGGTCGGAACATTGCGCATGTAATAAATTATTATAAATTATAAATTTATACAACTTTGATATCATAGTAATTTTTCTATTTCCTTGGCAATAACGATTCAATGGAGTTGTTTCTTGAAATAAGTTACACTTGAAACAGTGTACTAAACTGATTTTTTTTAAAACTGTTGTAAAATGATGATGATATAATAATATTCATAATTAATAATAATGAAAAGAATGTATGTGGGTGTGTGTATGTGTTGACTTCAGAACGGGAAAGTGACAAGATTCCTCTTATGAACTTCATTTCTAGTCCCAGTGAATGTCTTGAGACATGGGCATAATGGGGTAGTAGTTCGGGTCCCAGGGTACTGCTTTTTTTTTAATTTATTTATTTTATTTTTTTAATACAGTTTTAAATTTATTTTTAATTATTTCTTAGTAAGAATATTCTAATTACTGCTCAAGTAAGTTTATCATCATTCATTTTCAAATTTTTATTCATATTTGTTTTCCTTACCGTAGATAAAATTAAATTATGTAAATTATATTTTCCTATCAAGAATTTTAATTCATTAATAAAAAATAAAATTCATATTAAAATATTATTTATAAAACTTTTCATTTTCAATTCCAAAAATGGATAGGGGCTGTATTGTATGCACAGTCAAAGGCATTTGATGATGTTCAGACAGCCCTATCCAGACATTAGTTCCCTTTCTTCTTTTAGCATAACAGATGTTGATTCTGAAATATAATTACTTGTGCGAGTATGTCAGTGTGCTCTTACAAATGGCAACTGACTTGTAAGAAAATTTACGAGAAGTATACATTTTGCATCACTGCTGGGTAATTTTAGTAATCACATTAAGTAATACATTATTAATGATGGAGAAATAAAAATAAATTTAAAAAAGAGGAAAAATAGAATTTTAAAACTCTGAACATATTTCAACATTGAGCTAGACACTGTTCTCCCCATTACCTGGTGCACGGGCCTGTGTGTTAATGCTGAGAAGTGGGACTGCTTTAGTTTAAGTTTTCCAGTGAAAAAATTATTCATAATTTGGTAGGTGAATTCAAATACTCCCAACTACTAGTTTGTGAATAATTTTGATAATCCATCAGTTAAAGAAAGTTGACATAGATTTGAAAAGTTATTGAATTGCCAGAGATCTTTTGTACTAGTCAGGATATTTCTACTTTAGCATTTAGGTAACAATCAGTTTGTGATCAGGAGAAGTAGTATGGAACAGAAATTAAGCATCAGTCTTCTGTACCCAGGGCTCTATTAGTATCTTAAGGGACTCTAAATTAGACCTGTAATTATAATGAAATATTGAGCAAATAATGAAAATGAACCTTTACAATTTTTAGTTAAAATATTGCACTCACTTGTGAACTAATCTAAAGTTTTCCTTGGACCTTTACAAACATTTATATTCTTTGGGTATTCCTAAAATTAAAATAGAACTAGTTAATCTAGATACTTTCTTAACCAAGCTGTGCAATTGTGAAGAGTGTTCTCATGAGAAATTTGACAGGAAAATTGGGAAAATGTCAGGAGAGTTCTTATTTTGATTTACAAGCCACCCAACCCTTTGGTTATGCGGTGCAAAAGAATTAAGCAACTATGGAAATGCTTGTTTACATGTGCCATGAAGCTGTAATTTCCATTTCAAGGAAAGCTAGACATAAATTAGTAAAGGGAGTATGGTGTCTTAAAGACAGTGTATACACTAAATTTGCTCATCTTGGCAAATCATTACATTTATGTTTAATGTTCCAAAGTATTGGGTCACATGAATTTTTAAAATGGTAGTTGCAAAAAAAAAAGAATAACCAAGTCTTTTTATTAATACTCAGTTTTGTGGGGTGGTTTCCTGCCTCAAGATGCCAAACAGCAAGGCACTGTCCCAACTGGAACAAGCTGAGTTCCCTACTGGACTTCAGCATATGTAATGGTGTAGTACAAGCAAGTGTGTGTGTGTGCATGATATAAGGGGAGAGAGGTCAAGGATGTAGAAGGAAAGATCCATGCCCTTTTTAAGGTACTGTTCTGGCATTCACCTAGTTATTGATCCAGAAAACCATGGACCACTATTGATAAGAGCAGCTGACTGCTTGAATTCTTCTCACATTTATTTAATATGGACACTAGCTACATAGCTAAGCAAATCCTCCAATGTTGGGACTTGAACCTTAGTACTCCAGTCACTGTAGTGGCAAATTTGTTATCCTAGCCAGCATAATCTCAATGTAATTGACAATTGATCATGAATAAAAGGACTGATCTTCCTGTAAATATTTAATTTTTTTTACCTATGTTGTATGTTGCATACCATGTTGTAAGGTTTAAAACTGCTCTCCATTCTTGGATATGAAATTAATTTCATTTATTCTTTCCTAAACTTGCTAAACTGGATCAGTAGATTGAAGAATGGAAGATTGGAACTGCACTAAATAAAGAGAAAACAATCTGTGTGTGATGTCAGACTTCAGGCAGCATGTTATAATGGAATTAAATCCTATACTAATCTTACACAACCTCACTGAGAAGTTAAGTGAATCTACATAATCCATGAAATCAACATAAACATCGGAATATTTTGGTGATGAAATGAAATGTATGCAGCAGCTTTTGTAAAATTATTTCTTGAACTTTCTGCATCATGTAACTTTTTGCATCACTTTTTGCATCATTTTCTACCATGTAAATCACCACCTTGAAGAGTAAATAATATGAATAAGCTTCTGAAAATTAATTTGTATTATTTGATGAGAGACGGGTTACTCATACCTCGTACAGTGATGTTCCGTTGTCACTTGGCTATTCTTTTACAAAGTACACCTGGTCTGCATAATTGAGCAACCTGAAGCTTCAAGGCACTTGAGGTCAAGGATTGTAAAGTAGGATTTTAAATTAGTATTAATATGTATTTTAAGTAAATAAAAACAAATAAAGATGTCCTTGCCAAAATCATGATTATTTCTTATTGGTAAGCCCATACTTGTCACTTCTGTTACAACATATACGTTATTTTTTCTCTCAAATAAAAAGCCAAGGAGAGTGGTGATTAGTACAGAAACTTACTTTATAATTAGATTAAACAGTATTAAAAAGATTAATTTTTTATGTATGGAAATTTAAGAGAATTTCAAATCACAAACTACCTCTCTCAGGTCAGTTGTCTTATTTGTCATGTCCGTTACAACCACCAAAACTTTTTTAGGACTGACTGTTGTATCAGAATTTATGCAATTCTGTACACTGTTAATTTATGTTGAAACCATTCTGTTTGTAAAGAATATATTGGTATTGCTTGTAAAATTTAATGTAATTAACTTAACAAACTTGTCTTGATGTCATGTCCGTTACAGATGAATGACTGCAAGGTGAAATTTCACTGCATGTAAATTAGTTTTTCTTTATTAGGATGTGCACTTTGTTTTTGGATTACTGTTTGTTTTTTGGAATAAGAATTAAATATTTCTTGGGTACTACTTTACATTGAAAATAGTTATTGCAGAAATGTTGTGGAATTGTTTAAGAGTTGTACTTGCAACTATATTTTGTGATATTCTTTCTGTAACAATGAACATCAAATCTCCTTCCAGGTGATGAAGTGACAAACATGTCTTTAGTGGAGAATGAATCTCCTATTCATCAAATCAAAATTCCAGAAAAAAAAGCTATATATCAGTATACTAGGGTGAGTATGTTTAGATAATTCTGGTGACTGAAGTCCAAACATTCCCTCTTCATTTTTTAAAATGAATTGTCCATTTCAGGAGGAACTAATGGTTATAAAATCTCGTCCTTTATCTAAAATTCGACCAGGGTGTTTGAATCCAGCTTTTAATGAGTAGGTATTACTATATTTTACAAGAAAAAATTATATTGTGTTATCAACTTTACACATTCTAAAATCAAAATGCATTTTCAGTTCTCGAGGTGTTTGGGACCCAGAACGATGGCATCAAGATTGCAAAAGATCTGAGACTCCCCCTGATGATGAGAGAGGTGGTAGAGGGGATGCATCTTCAGAGTCTCATAAGGTACACTTGTGAATTACTGAAATTGTGATCCCATTCATTGCAGTGTGTTTTGATCTCTTGACTGTTTTGTTTCTAGAGACTGTTTATCCTCTTCCTTGAATTATTCATCCATTATTATCAGCATCTGAATGTTGATTGAAAATACCATAATTGGGAATTAATTTCTTTTTGTGTTGCTGCAAGCAATATATTTAGAAGAGTGCTTGATATTAATTGTTACTACAAATTTTAATGATTTAAATATGAAAAAAATGTGAATTAACAAAATTCTTCTTTTTTTTCCTCTCTTCTCCTTTATAGCGTCGTTCTGGTGATCCAAGAGAAAGATTAAGAAAGGAACAAGAGGGCATAGTGTTGAGTCCTCAACGTCGTAGTTTTAATTCAGGTTGTTGTGTTACTCAGCAAGTAGGAAAGAGACCAGAAAGTCCATTAGGCAAAAATGAAAGGTTCGCAGTTCAGAAGTTTTGTTCTGTTAATATTATAGTTTACATTGATTTGTTTACAAAATCTTTGACATGCTTTTAATTTTTCAATCACAGGGATTTGGTGCACAGAGATATGCCAGCTAGGAGAATTGGAAGTGGACGTATTCCACCTCGTGATATGTGGGACTTCAGGGAATCTGATCCCTCCACAGATTTTATTTTCAGACCACCCGCAAATAGAGAGCGAGAAGAGAGGTATGTAAACTCTCATTTTGTATAATATTATATATATTTGCAGAATACTTGGATACCTTTTAATTTGTTTTAGACGATCCTTTGGTAGAGAATTTGAAA
This sequence comes from Acheta domesticus, assembly GCA_031308135.1. Classification (NCBI taxonomy): domain Eukaryota; kingdom Metazoa; phylum Arthropoda; class Insecta; order Orthoptera; family Gryllidae; genus Acheta; species Acheta domesticus. The sequence goes on along the minus strand of JAHLJT010009355.1, from coordinate 21,473,462 downwards.
GGGAAAGAGAGAGAGATAGGACGAAGGATCGTCATCGAAATAACCGTGAAGATCGTTCCAATTACAATGATCGCCGACGTGCCCATAGTGATAGCCATGAAGAAGAACCAGAATGGTTTTCAGGTAAATTATTCAATTTAGTGTATGTAAGATTTCAGTATTGAAAAATTTTTGCAGGTTCATTATATCATGTTTGCATTGAAATTAGGTGGTCCAACTTCTCAACATGATACAATAGAGTTGAGAGGGTTTGAGGATATTCCAGAAGAACAGGGAGGAACTCGTGAAAGCAGAAAACAATCAGGAAGATCAAAGAGTGAGTTCTGTCTGAGTGTAGATTTGTTTTCTTTTGTTAGGTCCTTTTTAGGCTGTATGGTATGCTGGAGAAAAACAAACTTAATTGGTCAATATTTTAGATAATAGATCGGGATCTGGAAATAAAAAGACTGCAGATACATCTTCCATTTCAACATCATCTGCTTTGAGCAGTAATACTTCTGGGTCTACTCAAAGTGGGCCAGGAGGAAGGAGCACACCAACATTAGGAACTATTGCTGTTCCTTTAGCAGCACTTCCTTCTCCTATTACTGTGGAAGATGGGAAATCTTTTAAAGATTCACTGTCAACAAAGTCTCCTAACACAACCACAGAGAGTAGTCTTGCATGGCAAGAAAAGAAGGAAGATCGAAAGGATCAATCCGATTTTAATCTGGATGACTTTTTGAAAGGGGATGCAATTCCAGGCTTGCTTACAGTATGAAGCTTTATTATCATTGTGCAAATACAGAGAATTATTGTAAAAGAGAATATTAAGATTCTATTGTGTTGTTTAGAATGGTGCAACAGCAGAAGGACCTGCTGGTTCAAGATTCAGCCAATGGTTTAGGCGAGAAAGCCCAGTCAATAAACAGACAGATAGTCGAAGATCATCCGTGCATGAAGAATTGCTTTCAAATATGCTAGGAGGTTTGTATTTAGATAATTCTAAGAGCATTTTCTTTCTGCCTGTAGAGTTTTTAATTTCCTTTTACCTCTTACAGATATTGTAATTCCTCAGAGTGAATCGAATATATATTTTGCTCCTATTTCGCCAGCTGCCAACACTGCCACTGTTAGCTCTTCTGGTGGTGGTGGTGGTCGTAGTAGTGGGCTTGGTGGTGGTTCTGAGACTGTTACAGAAACAGTAGCAGATAGCATGAGAAGTAGCAATGTTGGAAAACCTATTCATCTACTAGATTTGTTGCAACGAGGTGGGCAAGGTGATAATGGCCTTCCAGTAATTAAGGGACATAGTATTAGAGATTTGGGTAGGTTTACAAACCCTCTTGAATTTTCTAATTTAAATAAAATTTGTTCATTAATGTAATCATAAGTGGTTGCTCTTTCAGAAGCAACAGGTAAATTGCACAGTGTGGAAGAATTGGAGGCAAAAATGAGACAAGGCGTATCTTCAAACAAAACCTCCAACAAAAAAAGTGATGAAGACCTTTCAGCTTTTAATAAATTGGTTAGTATTGTAACTTTCATTTGAGATTTATTCTTAGAGGCTGTGGAGAGTAATATTTAAATTTGTTCATACAGCTTGCCCAAGTTAGTGATGGGAAAGCTATACCTGCTACTGTGGCAAATGGTCCTATTCCCAGCAAACCACAGCCAATGAACTTCTTACAGGTACTAAACCAGTAAATATTAAAAAAGTGGAGTTTGTTTTACATGAGGAAATACTTGAAGTTATGTTATTTGTCTCAGATGTTGAGTAAAATCACAGCAAGAAGCCAATCTACAATCTATAGCAAGACCTGTAACTGCAGTGAGACCTGCTGATGTCGGCATATCATCTGTTAATCCTTTGAGTGGTTTTTGGTGCTCTCAGTCAACAAAATGTGGCAAATAATGCAGTCCCTCCTGGTCTGGCCCAGACACAATCCCAGCAAATGCAAATTCCTCAAGATTTAGTGTTAAAATTGTTGCAAGTTCAAGTATGTTTATCACATTTAAAGTTAACCATTTCTTTCAACTTAACTGTGTCTAAAACTTAATAGTTTTTATACCATGAAATCATGTGTAAAGTTTTTATTATTATTATTATTATTATTATTATTATCAGCAGCAACAACAGCAGCAGCAGCAGCAGCAACAAAAACAGCAACAGCAAAGGCAGCAGCAGCAGCAGCAGCAGCAGCAACAGCAACAGCAACACCACCATCACCACCATCACAATCACCACCAACAGCAACAGCATCAACAAGAATTGTTGTCGAAATTGTTTGCTGCTGGTCAGCAGTCAATGCAGGATCTCGCCTGGGCCCAATGGGACCACAATTTTCCATACCACCTCCTCCATCTCTTTCTCCCTTACCACCAGAACTTCAAGTAATGGTGGCTAATGCACAACCTAGCAGGGAGTTATTACAGAGACCTGAAGCAAAAAGCTATCTTGCAAGGTTTGAGAATTTTAAATCTGCAATTTTTATACAGCCAATTTATTTATTTACATTAATTTTTTATATAATTGATCACAGGACTGAGATACGGAGAAATTACTCCTCAGCATCTTGTGCAGCAATTGCAGAACCCAGCAATGCAGCACAGACATCGTGAAGTTCTTGTTAGCATCTTGAAAATGCAAATGCAACAAGGTCAGTTGATTGAAAAGAAGAAAGCTAGTTTGGCAATCTTGCTTTCTTTTGCGCTTCTATTTATTTGGATTTTGTCAATAAAAATTTCCTGGTTTTAGAAAGTATTAAATCTTGTTGCGAAATTGTGGGAATCCAGCCCAAAATAAATTGTCAAAAATGTACTTTTGTTGCATTTGACAAGAGCAGGCTATGAAAACCTATGTAGGCAATCGTGATTTTTCTTCCTGAACTGTTCCTAAAAGCTTCCAGAAATTAGGTCTTTTAAAACAAGGAAGACTTGTAAATATTAGTGGAAGCTATGATGTTTAGGTTCATCTTTTTGGAAGTATTCTTATCAAATGAGTCAGAAGTAGGCTTAAGAATTGTAGCATCAAGATACAAATCTTTCAGTGCAATACTGTGTACTCTTAAATTTGAACATAAAGGGCAACTCTTTGTGAATATCCTTAAAAATTTCAATTAAACAAACTAATAAATTATTGGAAAACTTTTAAAGTGTAATAAAAATCCAGTTAGCATTATTTGAGCATTATTTCAAGCATTATTTCAATACGCTTTGAGAGACTCTCCTGACAGTATGCACATGTTTATTCATATGCTTTGCAGGTGCATCTCCTCGTACGGTTTCTCCACATCCACATCCTCCACAGCCTGATCTTCTCCACCAGATCATGCTTCAACAGCAGCAGCAACAGCACCAGCAGCAGCAGCTGCGCATCCCATCTCCTCTTAATAGTGGTTGGTATTGAGATTGACTTCACTGCCAGTAAACTTTAAAAGACCAGTTGGTTATAGTAGTAAAATTAAAAAGATTTCATGACAGTGCTTTAAACAATTTTGTGTAATAGTGCAACAAGGTAATTCTTAACTACTGTTATTCCAGCATATTGTCAGCCGCCTCCTGTAATTTCCCCCAATTTGGCTACGAATCCAAATACATTAACTGTTCAACATCCAGGTGAGGGTTTGATGTTCTTATCATCCCCTTTTGCCTGTGAAACCTGAGTTGGTTTGATGCTTTATTCTATTTTAATGTAATATTATGCCACTTTCTCAAAGATTTAAATAGCATGAAAGCCTCAGTTATATTGCAATTTGTTCAATAATTTTTTATTGCCTTTCCCCCGTTTTTTTTTCTGAATGGTTTTAATTTGTTTGACCATTCTAGTGCAGTAGTTGCCCATTTTTTAAACTTTTACACAGCATACAAAACATGTTTTACATTGATACTAGATTTTACTAGAGTTAGGGCAGCAAAAAAGGAGGATAATCGTATTGGAATATGCGTGAATGTGGACTTCTTTATTCTCCTACATAACCTGAATGGTTAGACAAAAATTTGAAGTTGTATTTCATTGATCTCTGTTTCCGGAGTGACACTGGGCATACAAGGTCAATTGTAAACTACTAGTAAAATATTTTGCAATTAATAAAATTTGACTTACAGTAAAACCCCACCTTCATATTTCCAGAATTTGTTTTCCCCTCATGACCGCACTTGTTCCCATGTCCCTTCAATTTCCATACGTTAATAATTTTAAGTTGTCCCTACATTTCATCTTTGAAATTAAAATTTCTTTTTACACTTTTTCTATGACTGTGCAGACCGAAAACATATAATGGTAGATGGTTTTGTATATTTGTTTTCTAAATAAGGAGATATCAGTATGGCAGGTTGCATACATTTTAGAAATGTTTTGTGCTATTCTAATGGACCACATGACTAGATAAATGGGCATGAGATTCCAATTTTGCATAGTGTGAATGTTAAAGCACTTGAATTGATGCACTAAACTCTTTGTTGCATAGATATATACTACAGAGGTAAATTTTAGTTTCTTTATTATCTTGTTGAACCAATTGCAGATTATTTTAAAGTTTTCCCTTCTTGCAAGCATGTCTGTTAAGTACTTTCGTTATTACTACTTTCTACTTTATTACTACATAAATTAACGTGTGCAAACAGTTAAAAAAGTTTGTGTTCTTGTGTTCAGAAAATGGTTTCAATAGGAGTCTGAAGTTTGGGGGTTAGAAAACTATAGAATTAGTGTATTTTGAACCTTTTCTAGAATATTAGTGCATAGAATGCTTATTCAGGCTTTTCCAGCATTGTTAAAATTAAGAGATGAATCTCTTAGACATATTTTGTCCCACATAAGAATTTGGAAGTGAAATCAAAATGTAATCAAAATTTTCAAAAGGTTGTTTTCTAGGTCTCTATTTTTTAATATTTTATGATGCCAAAAACTTTTCTTTCAGTTTTGCCTCGAGTGCCATCTCCACGAGAACTCATTGCACACACTCAAAATATCATGCAGTCAGCGCTCATAAAAAAGAAGTTGGAAGAGCAGCGGGAGAATTATAGAAAAAGACAAGAAATGCAACAGTTAGTACTTTACAGTTACATTGCTCATGTGACAAATGTTTTAGTAATTTTTATTTGATTGTGATATATGCAGAAATCATTTTACAGTAATCATAATGTGAAATCGTATGACTTGTAAGTATACTCATATTTAAATGGTGGTACTTAAAGATCACAGACTGAAGGGAAAGGGGAACACAGGCATCCAATCAGGAGCTTTGTCAAGACTTAAATTTTGGAGATTGGAGCTCCCTATTGAATGTTAATGCCCTCCCCCTCCCCTCCTGCCACATTGTGACCTTAAAATGCCACTCTGTTTAAATTGGAGTGTAATGTTGGTTTCATGTTTTACATTTAATGATTTTTAAAGATAATATTGGAGTGTATGATTTTTAAGGTAGTATGTTTGTGCCAGTCTCTATTCAAATATCAACAATTTTTAACTTTAGTAGATTAACAATAGCTGCTTATAAATGTGACTGAGGCCTTTAAAACCTATGTAAATAGATAAAAGGGAAGTATGGAAATTTGCTTGATAAAACATGTTTAGTTTTTTGAGTTTGTCATGTGATTTTTAATTTTCATAAGTTGACAATAAGTAATATAGGTTAAATTGACTGTACCTCCTGTGTTTTCTTTCTTTCAGCATTGACCATCAGTCCATATTATTTACATTGGGGGTGAATTTTAAAAATTTGTGGTTGTGTGATATAAATTTTCAAGTTGGCTTGGGTGACAGTGAGAAGAGAGAAACTTTGCTTGTACATTGTGATCCAGTACATCCAGAGTTGATGTATATGGGTGAGTCACGTAACTTTAGCACCTCCTGTAACTTTTGAATGGTTGACGTTATTGCAATGCACTTTTCACAGAAGTGCATGAGGGAATGGGGCTAATTCATACGTGTACTCATTTCTATTTTATCACTTGTAGTTTACGAGATATTTGAGGTAACTTTGTTTTTTCAAATGGAACTATACATATTTTTCATTCTACCATGACGAGCATAAAAAGATGAATCCAATGATATACATATTGTCATACGTTAGATAAGCATTTTTTGAGAAATTTTGATTTTTTTTGTGACTAGTGTTTAACTGATATTTTGAATCTCGGTTCACCAGTCAAGGTCACACACCGCTCCAGCAGCGAACGCAGGCTCGGAGAAGGGAAGAGATCTTAGTTTTCGAAGATATGAAACATATTCCGAGTATTCACAAAGCTGTTGCGGTTTTTCCCTTTGTACTTTGCTTTCCATCCATCCACAATTTCAGATTTTTTCCATTACTTAAGGATTGAAAATACGGGTTTTAGTCATAATAATTATGTATTGAAATAAGGTTTAATTTAAAGTTTATTTAAAGGGGTGTCATACCACAAGATATAACAGGATCTTGGAAACTAAACACAATAAGAATAAATTATTAAGAATAAAAGAATTAAAGAATAATGCATTTTTTCAGCAAATAGTTTTATAGTTACAGAGAATAGGACCTTATGAAAAGAAAAAGTACAGCACGATAATGGCAATAAAAATATAGTCCTAAAGTACTAAATTACTCATAGTCTAATAAATTACTTACAGTTAAAAATAGTCAAATTTCTTAAGCATGGGTTCAATATGACCACGATCCACAGACAAACACATCTGCAGACGCTTTTCAAAAGATTTAACTGCAAGAAATGTTTCTTTTTTGACTTCAGAACATGCAGTTACAATGCTTCTTCGCAAATTTTGTGTAGTTGGAACCTTTAGGTACACTTCGTTTTTAAGAAAACCTGAAAGAAAAAGAATCTAGTGTTATCAAGTCTGGGGAACGTGGGGGCCAGCACTCAGTACCACAATGTCCCATCCAACATTCCGGGAATTTAATGTTCAAAAAGTTCATTGCCACATTTGAGTATGTGCAGGGCAACAATCTTGATGAAACCATATATGTTTCTCCAACTTTACATTTTCTAGAAGTGTTGGTAGAATATTAGATAGAAATTCTGTGCATCGTGCTCCATTTAAAGCATTTTCCAGAAAAAAATTTCCTAGAATTTCATCACCCACTATTTTTGGAATATGTTTTGCATCTTCAAATGCTAACCATAAGATCCCTTCCCTTCCTCAAGCCCGCGTTCGCTGGTGGAGCGCTGCGTGACCTTCAGTGGCGAACTGTTAGATTCAAATATCCGTTAAACACAAGTCACAAAAAATCAAAATTTCTCAAAAAATGCTAATTTAACATATGAAAATATGTATATCATTGAATTCAAATTTTTATGCTAGTCATGATAGACTGAAGATATGTATTTGAAAAAACGGTTACCTCAAATATCTCTTAAACTATTAGTTATAAAATAGAAATGAATATATGTATGAATTAGTCCCATTCCCTCATTTATTTCTGTGAAAACTGTATTGCAATAAAGTCAACTGTTCATAAGTTTACAGGAGGTGCTAAAGGTACACGACTCAACGTTTATAGCAAGAGTTTTTTATCAGTTACTCCTCAAATGCCTAGTGAGGTGTTAATTTACTATGGATTGAATGAAAGAAAAAGATACATTCATGGTATAACTTCAATAGCAAAAAAAGCAAATGTGAGTTTTTCAATAAGAGCCTGTACTAATTCTAACATTTTGTAAAAAAATTGGCCTTGAAAGACAAATCTTACTTTGTCAAAGTAATGGGGATGGGGTGTAGTTTTATTTCATTGTGGTCGGTAGAACAAACATACTACCTTACCATGACAGGTTTGTCATGAATTATGTGTTTTTATATATTGAACTTGGTCATGTACATTTCAGGTCTCTGTCACCCAGTATGCCTGGAAGTGGTGCAGGTACTGGAAGTGCCAGTGGAAGTGGAGTGAAAGTTGATTCCTCTTCACCAGCTAAACATTTGTCATCTCCTACTCCACTTGCCTTCACTCCAACATCTGTTCTTCGGAAGATGACTGCTGAGAAAGAATCAGAAGCCACAAATATGAGTATTGGAATTCGCAGTGAGGCAAAGAATTCAGGAGGTATTATTTTCTTATTAATATAAATGAATATCGTGTAAAGGCTGTTTAACATGTTCACTGCAAAGTGCATTCTTGCTATACTACACCTCAGTGCCATACAGGTTTTTTCACGTACTAAGTCTTCATGCTAACGGTAATGGATGCACCTGCTAGAACATTGAAACTTACACAGTAAAACCCCCGCTATAAGAGACCCCATTATAAGAGAATCCCGCTTATAGGAGACACAATTCACGGTCCCGAGGTCAGTTGTATATAAACAATGCATTTATTTCCCGCTTTTAAGAGACCCCATTATAAGAGATTCCCGCTTATAGTGGACAAGATTTTATTTCCCGCCATGCGTATCTTCTCGCTTTCAAGTGACAAGGCGTGGAATTTTCCTCCAGGTGACTCAGGAATTTCCTCAGCGTGGTAGGGGTTGGGACACATGCTTAAAATAGGCTCAAGCAGGGGTTTGCAACACCAGTGCCGCCAGCGGGAGGGGTGTGTGTGTGCGAAGTTCTCGTTAAGAAAGCTCTTTCGGTAAGCTTGGTGTCTTTTGGCAACAAGAAAGATGCCTATAGTGCAACTTATGTGACTGTGCCTCTAGAAGGTATCAGCTGTTTACGGTTTCATCCAATTGGAAGCTTGTGTCACTAGTGACATCACTATGGTGACTTTCAAGCTCCCAATTGGATAAAACAGTCAGCAGCTGATACTTGCCATAAGTAGAATTGAATGAATCACATTTTGCTTTTAGTGTTTTGACCAGTGTTTCCAATTGTTACTTTCTTGTATACGTACATATATATATATGTAATGTAAAGAAAGTAACGTAATGCAGCAGAAATTTGACTTCGAGATTTTAACAGAATGCATGTTTTGAGGTCCCCTGATACCGATAAAGGTTTGTTTGGTTGTTGTTGTTGTTGTTGTTGTTGTTGTTGTTGTTTTTTATTTTTTTATTTATTTTACAAACTTCCTCCTTTCATCCGTGAATAACACTAGCACCAAAACTATTCGTACATTATTTCCCAAAATGACTATTCCGCGGTTGATCTGTTTCTGCTTGGAACTGCAGTTTTGAAACACATTCTCAATTTTTGGGGGTACTGTACATGAAGCCAATGGGACAATTTCAAAATTTCCCCAAAAATGGCTCCAAATTTTTTTTTTTAATTTCTCGTAAGAATAGAGTGAAATTCACTTATAGAGGTGGCATTGTTAGGATTTTCACTGTTAACTCTAAATTTTCGAAAATTGAAAAAGTTTGCAGTTTTTTCAGTGTTTTTCTACCGCTACAAAATTGAAGATAGAAATTATTTCTTATAATAAAAATTTTACTCTATAATTAGGTCTTTCATTAACGTTATGTCCTAAAAACAAGTTTTCACATAATATTGAGTGAAATAATAAATATTTACATTTTAAATATAATAAATATTTTACATTTTAAATATAAGATTTTCCCAAAAACTGCTTCAAATTTTTTCTTTAAACTTTTGGTATGATAGTTATAAAAGTACTTTATAAGACTCTTAACATCGTTTTGCCCTATTCATTTGTTTATTCAAAAATTACACTAATGTAATTTTTTTATAACTCTCGTGTCAATATTTACATTAGAGGCAATTTGTTCACATAATCCATTTATGAGCACTTGTGCTTTAAATGTCATAAAGTTCACTCAATAGATCTGGTTAAATGGGCTCTGGAATCAACTAATTTGTGTTTCCTCAAGTTTAAAATAAGTGTACAAATCGTACTAATCCTCTAAAAATATGGTAACATCTCATTAAACACGTCAAAAATGCATTTCCCACTTATGAGTTCCCGCTTATAAGAGACAAAATTTCATTCCCCCAGGTGTCTCTTGTAAAGGGTTTTTACTGTAACCATATTTATATAATATTATACAGAATTAAATTTATTTACGAAAATCTGAGTCCACATGGACTGATGGGAATGTTTTGTAACTGTTAACACTGAGACCAGTGGCAAATACTATCATAAGAGTCAAGCCAATGCACAAGACCATATGTCTATACAAGATGATATGGTCTTGCTTGGCAGCCTGTGTTAAAATTCCTTCCGTCATTTTGTTTATTTTGATTCCAGGTGGTGATCAAATCAAACCTCTTGCTTCACAATCTCAACAATATAATCACATTCAGCAGCATCAAATGAGGCAACAAAGTGGAGGGCCACCTCCTCGTTCTCAACAGTCAGGAGGAATTCAGTGGAATATGCCAAAACAACATCAACAGGGTATGGAAACTTGCTTCTTTTTCATTAAACTCCTTTGTAAGTGTGCATGTTAGTTACAATGTGGAAATGCTAATTCCAAACTAGTCGGTTTGTTTTCACATTATTGAAATTGGCTGGATAAAGTCTGAAGTAGGAACATCTTCAAAGCATATTTCAGGCTTAATCGGGATGAAGTTGATATTAGCCAACCCAAGGTGACCAGGTAGATTAAGGAATTGCAGTGATAAGATATTACAGGTATATGATCAACAGGGATCAGACTGGTGGTGGGATGTTTCTTACTCTAGAGGGGCAGAGTGTGTAGTTTAATGTTCCACTTTGTTTAGAACTTTCTATTTGCACAGTACCACCATACCAAACATAACCTCGCTCAACCTTGGTTGGTGCTTTGCCTCTAATTTGAGTTGTCGAGGAGCCTTCAACTTTTCGCCTTTACTATACACACAAAGTAACATTAAGTCTGTAATACACACAATTTCCACTGCATTTTTGTGTCAAAATTTCTTGCAAACACAGTCATATTAAGGCATTGTCTTACTTTAGCCAGTGCTTTCTGATACAAAGGTAAGCCAGATTAATTCTAAAATGGTGTTGCATCATTTATAAAGCTCTTTTAACACAATCTGGCAATTGTGTGATGTAACCAAGCACTCTGAACATTCAGATTTTCTTTTTTTAGCCGTGACATATCGCTGAACTTCATCCCAAATACTAGAGTTCTTGCACTTAACCAAAACGGCTAATATTAACGGTTATAGTTAATGTAACATCAAATCTTGTGGAAAGCTCAATAAGAGTTTTCGCACTACCCTTCGGTGTATAATATGCTGATAAAGTGCTGACCTCTAGTAACAAGCGTATGAAGTTTGGAATCTTTCCGATTTTTTAGCGCCGTTTGTAGAGACATGTTATCTAGCCTCATTTACCAAACTGAGCCCAGTTAGAGCTTGTTTGCTACAGAGATGGTGATTGGCATTTCAGGCATCGTGACCACAGCCGGATCTGCTTATTTTTAAGCTTTGATGTGCAAAAACTCTCTCTTCATAAAATTCTTTGAATTTTAGGTCGTGCAATTGTTAAAGGCAATACTTACCAGTATGGTTCTAACATGGATTATCAACAGCAACATCAAACATCCTCTCAGCATCAGCAATCACAGTCGCAATCACAACTGCAGCAGCAGCAGTCGCAACAATCGCAACAACAACGTCATAATTCTGTAATTGGGAGCGGTGGCAGCAACAATGGAAATTTCCCAAATATGCCACGTTCAAAAATGTCTGTGACTACACCTCAGACTAATTTAGCTGCTGTACCTCAGCAATTTAACTCTCTCATGATGATGCACAGACCTACCAACCAATCCTCAAGTGCCCGTGGTAAGTTCAAAGAAACTACAGGTTTTGTCAAATTATAAAGGCCAGTTTTTTACTTCACTGCATATATAATTCTCAAAAAGTGTGTAAACACTATGAACAACTGTTTTGTAAACACTTTGAACAAATGTAATTACATCTCATTAATTCTCAAGAATTGGGAGAAACTTAGTATTGATGACCATGGTTATGGTGAATATTTTTACAATTTAATATTTTTGAGTACTTGGTTTGGTCATGACGTGCCAGTTTTTCAAAAGATTTTCCTTCATACAATTTTTCGTAGCTTTTCATGCTAAAATTTTGTTATGGTTTCTTCCTTTAAATTTTTATTGAAGTGTAATGTAAAATAGAATATTGAGCAAAACCCTGTTGTAAGAGAATCCAGCTTATAGGAGAAAAAATTCATGCTCCAGGGTTCAGTTGTACATACATGTGCATCTGCTGTATTTCATGACCATTTTCTGTAGACACTTCCATTGCGGGTTCACGGGTTTTGGTCCAAAAATAATAACCTATTCTAGTTTGCCGATCTAGTTTGTTTGTAATTATATATTCAATGTTTAATGTTTATACATAGTTTTTTTTAAAATTATAATTATAATTGTGATTATCACTGTGGAAATATTTTAATAACGGTGTTGTGAAAACTTGTCCAGCTCTGAAGATGGAGCAATAATAAACTCCGAAAAGTCGGCAAACTAGAATGTTATTATTTTTGGACCAAAACCTGTGAACCCACAATAGAAATAAATGCACTGTTTATACTTCCCAGTTTTAATACCCCCATAGTAAGAGATTCCTACATATTGTGGACAAGATTTTATTCCCTGCTATACAGAGTCTTTGTGCCAGTCAGAATCAAAGCGTTAAATTTTTCCCCAGGTGACTCAGGAATTTAATTCGTGTGGTAAGGGCACAAGCTTAAAATAGACTGGATCAGGGTTTTGCAACCCCAGCATCCTGGGGTGTGGGTGTGCATGAAGTTTGTTTGAGGAAAGCTCATTCTGTAACCTTTGTCTCTTAGCAACAAGGAAGTTGCTGCAGTGCCTAAGTGTTTCCAATTGATTTCAGTGCGGTGGAGCTGTTTTCAGTATACAGAATTTTATTTTACTTCGGTGCTGTCAATAAATTTCATTGCTACCATGGACAATCTTGCATGGATATAAATTAGTGTGAGAATTTGAACACTGTTTTTTGTTTTTTGCCTTTCACGGATCTGCGAATGATGGCATTAAAACGAAAGGTTGTGTTGTTCGCCAAGAAGTGTGTTGAATGTTTTAAGAAGGTTGGATTCAACCTACATGAAGGAAGTATTCCAGTGAAAAAAGTTGAAACGGGAAGAATAGGGAGATTTGAAAGCAGGTCTAACATTCGAAGAATGTTATTGCAGGTGGAGAAGTTGCAACTACTGAAGTATGTTCTATTTCAGACCTCTGCGGAAACAGATAGATGGTGATGAAGATGTAATGTCAATAATGGGAGTCTACCACTAACTTCATGTTGGGAGGCAGTAGTGATGATGGGGTCGGTGTGAAACGTTTTGTTAAATAAGGGGCTTCAGATTCTACAAAACTTTGTTTGTTTCTTTGTTTGTTGAAGGAGTGCAGAATGTTAATGAAAGCACTAATTATGAACAATTTATTTGAAAAAATTGTAGTTGTAAAAAAGCACTGAAAAAATTGCAAACTCCTGCAATTTTTGAAAATTCAGTTAACAGTGAAAATTTTAACTGTGCAACCTCTGCGAGTGTATTTCACTCAATTCTTACAAGAAAGTTAAAGAAAAAAATTTTGAGCAATTTTTGAGAAAATTTTGAAAATGTCCCAGGGGCTGCATGTAAAGTACTTCCAAAAATCAAAGAATGTTTTTCAAAATCGCAGAGCTTTGAGTGGAACCAGATTAATCGGGGAATATTAATTTTGGAAAAATCATATGAATAGTCTTGGTGCTAATGTTGTTCAGACAGAAAGCAGACAGACAAATGGACGTTTTGAGGGAGAGGGAACTTTTTTGGTATCAGGGGACCCCAAAACATGTAATTCCCCTGAAATATCGTAGTGGATTTTCCACAGCATTATGTAATTTTCTCTAAACTTACTACATTTTTCCATATATACATATGTATATGACAAAATAACAATCAGAAACCCTAGACAAAACCCTAAAAATAGTAGGCACTGCAGTGACTTCATGTTGGCCAAAAGACACTATGCTTACTGGATGAGCTTTCTTCAAGAGCACTTAGCACACCTTGCCATCCCATACCCCCTCCCACCACTGGTGGCACAGGTGTTGCGAACCCTTGCTCAAGTCTATTTTAAGCTTTGGCCCTAACTTGACCACATTGCCGAAATTCTTGAGTCACATGGAAGAAAATTCAACACTTTCTCTTACAAGCGAGAAGAAACGCATGGCAGGGAATAAAATCTTGTCTATAATAGGTGGGAATCTGTTATGATGGGGGTCTCTCAAATGCAGGAAATAAATGCATTGTCTGTATACGTTTTATACTCGGGGATGTGAATTTTGTCTCTTATATGCGGGATTCTCTTACAACTGGATTTTGCTGTGTATAGTAAGAATGACAACAGGTGTACAGATAGAGTAACAGGTATTATCCTACTTTACAACAGGATTTTGCTGTACATTGAAACTCAAAAGAACTTGTGAAATGGACTCTGGTATCAAGTAATTTTTCTCATGTTTAAATTGGTGTACAAATCATACTAATCCATTAAAAATATGGTGACCTTTCATGAATGTGTCAAAAAACCATTTCCCACTTTTGAGAGAGAATTCCACTCCCTCAGGTGTCTCAGGGGATTTTGCTGTTCTTTTAAATTGTTTATTTTCTTAGTTTGCTCTTTAGCTCCCAGAGCATAAACGTTTCTTTATCAATAGCCTCGTATAACAATTTGTTTAGAAAGAGTTTTTTGATTCTTGTGAGTTCTGAATGTTGACTTGTATTTTTAAGTGATGAACTCAGATCATATTCTGTATGGAAAGTTTCTAGAAAAAATTGGACCAGTCTGTTGAAAATGGGTTGTTGTACACATTCTTATTTTGTGTAGATTTTCAGTTTATGAAAATCTCTCATGACTGTTTCATTCTCTGTAAATCTCCACAGAATATTTAAATCGATTATATGGATCAGCAAATAAATGACTAGAGGAACTGGTAAAAACACCATAGATTCAGGCAATTACTACAACTCTACTCAAAATAGCTTCTGAAATTATTATTTTTTATTTATTTTTTAATTTCAGCCCAGACTTTGCAGGCTCATTTTGCTTCTTTACAACAGCAACAGCAACAGCAGCAGAGGCATCAGAACAATTTGGGACCTTCATTACAGCAACTTCTTATGAATCAGAACTTTGGTGCTAGTCACAGTTCTGGAAAAAGTGGTAAGTTTTCTTAATTGTAATAGTTTTGTGAATGAAATAGCTGGTTTCTAATCTTGATTAGTGCTATAATATCGATAAATTTAGGAATGCCAAAGAGATTATGTAGTAGTGGTGATATAGTAATTTAGATTAAGAGTCGTTCACTCGACTATTGTAGATTATGGGATCAATTTTCACTATTTTGAGAAGGCTACAAATTGATATGACATCTGTAGAGCCATCTCACATCAAAAGGCAAGCAAATGAAAGAAAAAAGGGGAGGGAGAAGCTTGCTAATGTCTTGTAGTGGAAATCTGGTAGCAGTAGTGGAAAATCTCTTGCTTCCTTTACAAAGCAGTTGGATTTCATTGTATTAAATTGATTGTACCCAATTCAAGGAGTTTAGTTCAGCAATTTTTCTGCTAGCTTTACTGTAGTTTGTATAACATATTACAGTGAAACTTCTATATAATGCTCCTCTGTATAAGGTTTTCCTCTGTTACATCAATTTTTTCCAGTCCCGACCAAAAGCCCAGATAGTCTTCCTCTTTATGGTGTTTTCCTCTATACAGTGTTCGGAATTCATGATCCCTTAAAAAACCTTATATAGAGGGTTTCACTGTATGGAAATGAAGATTTGAAACATCATAATAATGGAACACTTCTGGACAAAAGATTGTATACCACATCTTTCAAAAAAAGGCAATTTCCTGCTCAGAATAGTTGAAACAGTGGGGAATGTTCCTACAAACGGAGTGCTTGCTAATATGCTGAATATATGCGGAGTGCTTGCTGCCCACATTTATTTGTAGGATTTGATATTTTCTGAAAAATTTGCTCTGTGCAAGTCTCTTTTGCCAAAATATTTTATTTTATTTTAAATTTTCTATAAATATCACTACAAAGCAGGAACTTCGTATTCAAATTTGTTCAAAAGCTTGATAATTTCCTTTTTCTTAATTAGTTGAACAGTTCCATCAGATTTCATGAATTATAAGGACATGTGTTAATGTGGTAATTTTTCATTTCATGCTAAAGTGAAGTTTTATTCCCTTTGGTGAAGAAATCTCTAAGTTTCCTAAAACTAGAGGAATTTGGATTTTAATTTAATCCCTTGCAATACTTTTTATCACCTCGCATCAAAAATGACCTGTAACAAAATTTCATGATATAGTATCACATTTAATCAACTATTTTATTACGGTCCATACGGGCTTTCTAATGATTTGTCATTAAACAGTGTATTAAAAGAAATAAATCAGATGGATTTGAGAACTTAAATGTAAATATTGATGTCTGAATTTGTCATAAATTTAGAGAAGGTTCTGAGTTTTGCAAATAATTTTTGTTTTTGTCATTCGTAATGATCACGGAAAGAGACAAATCAATGAAATGTTAGATCAATGACAACCTTGAAAAAGATTCCTGTAGTGTATAGTTTATCAACCAGAGATAAATCCATGAACAATGGGACGTTTTCAATTATTATAGTATATTACTACCAATAACTTGTCAACAAAGGTACAGGTTTTCATTCAAAATAACAATTTTCAGTTAGAAAGAAAGTGGTTCTATTTGTCCACTTGATTTATTATTATTATTATTATTATTATTATTTTAGTGAAGTGGTGTAATAAAACTTCTATCCTTCATTTGTTCTTAACTTTGACTTGAAATTATCAGCATTTTTCAATACTTCTTTCTTAATTTTAGTAAAGGACTTCTCTAAAGTAAGTAATGCTTAAAGCGTAAATCTTTAGTTAAATTTGATGCTGCATTACACACATTTTTGCAAATCTTTCTCTGAATGAGTCATCAAAGATTTCTGAAAATTGGGTTTCCATTGAAGCCACTGCTTCTGCATTGTGTATGAAGTGCAGATTTGTTACTTTGGGTAGATTACATTTACTGAGAACTCTTGTTAGTTTGTGTTAAGGAGTGCATTGTCCATTTTAGACATTAAGAAATTTATAAGTGAATTTGGAGGTAAAGTTTACCCCAAAAAATGTTAATGGTTGACAAAAAATTATAAAATTTTGAAATTTGGGTTTGAAAAGGGGGGGGGAACCTTTAAAAATGGCACTTTTGTAATGGATTGTTTTTTAATTTATTAGATTCACGAATGCAGAGGGGATCACAATCTATGCCTGTACGACAAGGGCAGAATGCTTCTCTGGGTAGCAGCTCTACAGCAGATCTCTCCACGTCACCTACAACAAATCAGTTAGCCCGTTGGTTTACACGAGCTGGCCAGCTGCCAGATATGCCTTCTATTCCTTCAACCCAGAAAATCCTTAGTCTGGAGGAATTGGAGAGGCATCAGCAGAGTTCTGCTGCCGTCCACAACTAAACACAACCATTGCAAGAACCTTTTCATCACCATTGTCACAGTTACATTGTCAAGTTGAAGAACTAGTTGCAAAATAACAAAATTTTTGTGACACATGCAGGAGAAAACTGGAGGACTGAGAAAGTTCATAGTAAAACTTTCTGAAGTTCAAACTATTTTGTAAACTAATTAAAATAATGTAAACCTGGCGATTGTAAATGGAGAATTGTTGGTATTGGTGGTCATTGCAAAATTTCTAGTCTACTTGAG
Source organism: Acheta domesticus (assembly GCA_031308135.1). NCBI lineage: Eukaryota > Metazoa > Arthropoda > Insecta > Orthoptera > Gryllidae > Acheta > Acheta domesticus. The sequence continues at coordinate 21,455,830 of JAHLJT010009355.1, read as the reverse complement.
TTTAAAGGATCAGTTGAATCAAAGAGCACTTTGCTTTCTCCTCCTCCTGGTATTGTACTGAAGGTTGTTCAGATACTATCTGCAATGAAGAAAATCATTGTTTTTTGTTTTTTATTTTTGGTTATTTTTGTAATTTGATATAATTTTTAGTATGGAAAAATAAATTTATTTTGTAGAGATCTCAACTGCTAGAAGAATTTTAATATTTGATTTTTCTCTAAGCAAATAAAAAGGAACATTAAAATTACTTGCAGGTTTAAAATTCTTGCAACACATTCAGATTTTGTTGCACAAAGCATTTTTCTTTTAAGGTAAAAACAAAACAAAAAAAGGAGTTGTAAATTTTACAACTGAGTTTTTATTCTTACTACAAGTAAATTGCTCTTCCATGTTGGAAAGTTGAAACACTGTCAAAAAATAAGTTATTTGTCAATGTATTTCAAAAGTATATTAATGTTGAATAAATGTGAGTGCATTGTAATAATTCTTAACAATTTCAAATAATTTTCAATGGTTTGAATACATGGGTTATGTCATACTTTCAGTCAAACTAGGAATCTTGTTTCACATAAAGAATTGTTGGAGTGAGGTTGTGGGGAAGTTTTGAACAAAACAGAAAATCCTTACATCTTAAAGATAGTGCTTTGACAGTGGTGATGTGAAATAGTGTGTACCTTCATATATTGGTAGTGTGATGTGAAACTTCCGTTTAAAGATGGAAATCCGTGATTCATGTTAGCGGATGTACCTGGTTCAGAACCACTATGGAAAATATTTCTTTTTGAAACATGAGGTATAGTTATCATTGTGTTGGTGCAAAATAAGATCATGTGTGGAAGTGAAATTGATTTTCCTTCATAGACTTAATACAATGTTGCTTAAGACTCTCTTGATGTGTGTGGATAAGCTAGTGGTATTAAATCTTGCAGTTCCACCCCTGTAATTGGGGTGGGACTAAAGATCATGTGGAAAATTAATGGGAAAGTTACACAATGGACATGTGAAGATTTTTTTTTTCTCAGAATTGTTCTATATGTACAGCATATTAGATATAAAATGTAGATGCCATAGATTTGTAATTATTAGCTGTTGCTGTTTGGGAGGAAATAAGTTGATGAATGTGGGGGGGAAAAAAACAAACAAAATAGTGAAACTTAAAAATTGCGAGAACTGTGCTTGTGATATGTGGACAGTCACTGCCATGTTTTCCACATTTCAGTATGTATGGTTGTAGGGCAGGGTGTATAGAAAAATGTAAATACAAGTGTGTTTTGGGAAATAGTCTCCAAATGCGAATTGTATAAATTTGTAGGTGAAATGAATGGGACTTAACATTCCATTTGGATAAGAGTTTTTAAGAAAAGATGGGAGTGCCTGAATGAGTGATTTTAGAAAGTGTAAATGAGAATATTTATTGTTAGTTTATTTTGCCTTCAAGTAGAATGTTTGTTTTCACCCAGCAAACCAAGAGAATTTAAGTCTCAATGTACATAGGGATGTAAATGGAAAATACTTAGCTGAAATTGGTTTCTCTAAGGAGTTTTGAACTGTAAGACTGTTTCTTCTGCATACAGACATTCATTCTAAAGAATGTTAAGAAAAATATTTGTATGCTCTTAATTTTAAGGGGGGGGGATGTATAGTGGTGGTATTCTATACAAAGATAGTGCATTTTCTTTAAGGGATATTAATGTAACTTTTAACACTTGTTTGAAAAAGAATGAATGGAAATGGCAAGTGTCTTAATATGTACAGCATTATATAAAATTTAGATGTGGGCAGAGTCAAGGTTACACAATGTATAATAAGTAATATACAAAATTTCCAGTTTTTAGCACAAACACTTTGAATATGTAAGCTGAGCACATAGGCTTATTTGTCTGAAAAGTTCTAGCGTAGTCCCCCTTCCGCAACCAAGCATTGAAAATAGTTTTCAGTTGAACTGACTTTGTGGCTTTACATAAATTTTGTAACTGAGGAGGGGTCAATTATTTCTTGTAGAACTTGTAATGACATTTAAATCAAGATCATTCAAAGCATGGAAATATATATAGTAAGTTTTGGTTTCATTGCAAATTGTAAATTCACAAGCTACTAAAGCTTGAATCTGTTTTCTGTGAAGGATTTGAAGGACTGGATCTGATAAGGGATATAATTTTAATTTTTGTTTTCATTTGAATGTACATGGGCTTGACACATTGCATTGTATACTTGAAAACTGAAATTACAAAGAATTACTTAACTTTGTTTCCATTTTATTTTTAATAAGCTTTTACCAATCCCCAATCCCGTTCTGGATGAGCCAACTTCGATAGTTTAATAAATAAAACTACAAATGGTTTGGTTGGGTGGTGTTGGAAGTACCGTGCTGTACTGATTACGGAAATACCAACCGGATGTCAAATAACATGCATCTGAATTTAATTGCTCTTGCACATTTCACGAGGCACGTAATACTTCAGAAATAAACCCGAAGAAACAAATCTGATTTCAATATGTTCAGGACATTCTGTGGCTCTGCTATTTATAAAATATCTTTCTTCAACACAAAGCCTACATGGCGTACGTTTCAGCTCCAGCTATTCACACGATTGCATTCTCAGACACTGAGCATTTAGCACAAAGTTACAGCGAAGATTCTTTACTTACAAGTAGGCATAAATTAAAACGAAAATAACACTGTTAAGTGACACTAATATAATACAATAGATAATCCCCAAAACTAATTCGTACCCTCAATATATACTCCGCACTTCACAGCAAACGTGACCACAAATACATTTCAATGGCGCCTGTTCGGTTCAGGCTCGGATGCACAGAGCGAATAGTTTGATCAAATGAAACATCACTGTGTTCGTCATGTCAGAAATTTGTGATAATTCAATAAAAAATATGCATTTCAAAACTTTTGTGAATCTTTACACAGATGTGTCGAAGCGCAAATCGATACATTCGTCCAATTTTGTTTCCATCGCCCTCTGCCCGATTGTATCACCACCTGCCGGTAGATATTGAAACTACAGTTCTCTCAGGCCGTGGTGGCTGATGCCGATGTCTCTTTGTGATCCCCGTATCATATCGGTTTTGGTCGTTTCGGAGTATGTTAGCATTTAATATTCGGCGAAGTACTATGTTTTGGTTATAATTGGATTGTTAATATGGAAATGATGATTGACAAACCAGTTGATGTGATATACAAGGGTTGAGGAGGTAAGTTCTTGGTCGGTACTGTGGGCTGTTCAGCGGAACTAGTTGATTGTCTAAAAGGCCAAACACCAGACGAGCCTCCAAAATGGCCATTCCTCAGGAACGTTGATAATAGCCATTTGCGAAAGTGGAAGTGCTGTGTGGTACTGATGCGAATCTAGGTAAACTCTAAGCATTTTATGGATGGTACATCAGTGGCTTTGGATTAAGAAGCCCTATTTCTGCTGTGAAAAGAGGAATGATTTCAGTGCTGCGACGTAGTACTGTTTTCAGTGTACACCAGTTAATAAGTGGTGGAATAGTGTGCGCCAAGATAATGTAATGCACTTGAATAAGTTCCCACTGCTGAGTCGCTTGATGCATTTTTGCATTTTAAACTACTATAGAGAAGGCGAATATGCGAATGACGTAAGTGGGCTCTCTTGATCTGGACAGAATATGGCTGATTATGGATGTGTCTAATGGATGTACGACGGACATGGATTTACTATAAATGAGATATTACGAAAGGCGAACTGCAGTTGTGTGAACCACACGGGACTGGAGGGAAAAAAGCGACTGGTAATGAAATGATGCAATGAAAATGTAATTCGAAAATATCATTGGATATCGTCGCCAAATTCACGAGAACGTAGTGCAGAAATTGAGTTGAAGGGAATGACAAACACTGAAGTAGTGGAGATTTAAGTATTTGATTTTGAAAACTGTGCAAACTAGGATTTAAGTTAAAACAATGATCACAAATTTTTGGGATTATTAACATCCCGCGTGTGAGTGCAGGTATCGATCAATAGGGATCAACATATTGGAGAGCAACTTCTTGATGGTACCACTAGTGATACGTACTTGATACTATATTTTCGGAGCAAGATGTAATATATTATTATAAATTTGAATTGACCTTGTGACTTCACCGGGCTTCTCGCTTAACGCTTCGCACAAAACAACCGGTGATTTGCATATAGGATCATTCGTCTGGATTGAAATACATCTGTTGCGGATGATTACAATGCTATCACGTGACTTGGGAGTTTTTGTTTTAATTGGTGATCAGAAAAAAATATTAAAAGTTTATACTTTTATTTGGAAAGGAACAATTTGCGGCCAATTTTCTCCACAATAAATTGTGTGATTTTTTGAACAGTTCTTAATTTGTTAGCGAAGTTCAAAGTGTAGTCTACTGTATGTGCTTGTGCACGTTTCGGGGGCAGTGTAGGGCGCTCCTGGCGTGTTTGTGCGAAGTGTTCATTGTGTAGTTTATAAAGTTGGTCAGTGAGGATTAATAGTATAACTTGCTTTTCAGGTTGTGCAATAGTTATTAGGAAGATCATGGAGGAAAGTGTGTGAACGCCAGTCATCGATTATCAGGTAAGTTTCCAGTTTGAAATTTTATTCAAAATACAAATTCGGAGTGTTGTGTTTTACCGCATTGCGTGAATTGTGCGCCTGGAACGTAGTAGTAAGTTTTAAAGAATTATATCGAAGAATTTTTGGTGAGCTTTGCATATTGGAGTTTTTGGTATGTATTATTATTTTAGAGTGCTCAAACATTCAAGTGGTTAACGATCATTTTGAAAAGCTACTTTCAAGAACTAACAAGTTCGTTATATTTATTATTATTTTTCATAGGGTTCTATTAATTTGAATATGTTCTGGAATATGTGCGGAGTGTTTAACTAGTTGGAAAGTGCCGTGAAAAACTGTTTTCCTCTACTCTTTCCCCAATGGCGGCCATTTTGTCCAGTTTTGCTCTCTCAGTATGCGGTACATAGGACGCGCGTCTAGTTTGTCATTTTTCAAGTTATTTCAAGGATTGTCAAAGTGATACTTTGTTTGCCTAGTTACCAGAGAGAATGTTCTACAGCATACGAATGTGACTTTATTGAACACTCTCGGAGAAGAACGTGATTTCATTCAACATACTGCAATTTGTAGAGCAATATGTTTGCTAAAATGTTTTGTGCTATCACGCGATGAACAAATAAACACTAGAAGAGAACAAATATTTCCAATTGGAGTTTTATTAAAATATCCTTTGAAGTGAAAACACCATGAGTTGTCGGTTGCGGACGAAGAATTGATAAAACGGCTACAGAATTAACTGGTAGTGGAAACTGAATTGAGAGGATTCTCTAGATATTAATCTCGAAATGAATTTTACACTTGTGGAAGATCTTAGTAATGTTAGTGAATGTGATCATTGCCAAGTGTTTGTTGGCCATATAGAAGCTCTGAGCATTCCAAAACCAACAGAGTGGAGCAGCTACATATTTTAAGAATGAAATAATGCACATTTTGATCGTGGCCAAATGGAAGTAGAATATGGAAGAAACGAATAATCGGAGCTGTTGTGTAATAATAAAATGAGTTTTCCAACCTTGTGAAGAATTGATTTTCATTGAACAAGCTGGTCTTTCTACTGTTCCACTTGATGTAAATATCACTACCGACCGAGAAGAAGGAAGAACTTTCAATAGAGAGCAGTTGCTCAGGGCGCATAAGATGGAGATGCTGGTTGAAGAGAGCGTGTGCTGGCTTTTCAAAGCTTTTGCTGCCGGTTTACTGGCAGTTATCGCGGCCTGGTTCACGAATCGTCGTGCGAAAATTTAGTTTATCATCAGTATAACCTTTCTGTTCTGATTTTAGTTTTTCGTTTATTTGATTCCACTGATCTTTCATGAATCCATCGTTCAAGTCGTGCGGAAGAAAAAAGTTATCATAAACGTTTTGAGATTAACTACCGTTCACTTACTACGAAGGCAAGGTACTTCTACATTCTAGTAACTGTCCTCAACTCTTCACGCTATTTCACTGTGATCGGAATGCATTTAGTCTTTACCGTTACAAATTTTGTTTTACTTTTTTCTCATTTCGAAGTATTCCAGAAGGCTTTACGAAAATGTGAGGGGAAGGTTATGGACTTCCGATACATTTGACGCGCTGAAGAGCATGGCAGTAGAGTCGAATATGGAACGATTGAAGAATAGAGGGCAGTGAAAGGGAATTTATGCCACTTATCAATCCGCCTGGAAACAATAAATAGGTTGATGTGGAAACGGTAGCCCAGTCCCTAGTTCTGTGATTCTACGTGATGTGTATAAACTCAGTGATGGCGATGTATGAACGTGCACGCTACCTACTACCTCTGGTTTGGAGGAGTTAAGCTTCGTGTTGCGTGTAATAATTAGGCTTAGATGCTATAAGGGAGAAAACGACCAAGATTAATAATATATCAGATGTTTGCATTTGGTGTTACAATGTAATCGTAACTGGTGCTGAATCAGCATATACTTTCTCGTATTGTGGCGATTACGTAATATAATATTGCACCTTACATCATACTAATACTTCAACAAGCGAAAAAAGTAAAAATACGCGAAAACCATTATTAATATCATGAAGTAACGGTTGGTCGAGTTATTTTAATATTCTATTGAATACATTAGGTTAACCTTTAATTGGTATCGCGGTGTGACATACCTCGCCGGCAAGTTCACGCTTGTGCAACAATCACATCGAACGGCTCAGTACCTTCCTTCTTAGTGTAGATCTATCTCTGAACAAAGAGCTTCTCTAGTGGTTTCTTTTTAGATTTATGTAATATTTTTGTGCGGTGCGGTATGAGATACCGCGGATACAAATTGCGTTAAGTCTTTTTTTTCGCTTAGCGATACCAAAACTAGGAGGTAACATATAGTTATAGAGATCATGATCACGATTTTGAACCGAACAAGAGCAAGAGAATGAACATGAATTTGATAAGGATTCAAATACTACCAACAATAAACGCATTTATTATGAAGAAATTCTCCAAGTGGTGTGCCTACCCTCCATTGATTATTTGATGTTTCCGGGCGCGTCAACGGCTGTCGTTTGTCCTGCAAGTGTAGTGAATGATTTCCCCTGAACGTGTCTGATTTTTCGCAGCTGGATACTGAGATCCAGCACCGACCTACACGTTGGCTAGGGGTTTTCCCCAACCAGGAATCTCACACTAGCGGAGTACTGCCCTAGCTTAGTTCTCGACTGAACTCCCGTCATTTGATGTGGTGTGATTCATGTAAGTGTGTTTGTAAGTAAGGGGTGTAGATAGGACAAGGAGATCGCGTGCGGTCCGTGGCGCGTTTGTTAGGGTACTACACCGGCATTAGCCTGGCGTTCATTGCAGAAACCACGGAAAACTATCAGAACAGCCGACCGCAAGAATTCTTCTCCAGAAAGCGGCCGAATTCGTCCTAGCTATCTAGCTAGTGTCGAAAATCTGCCACCGTCAGGACTCGAACCCCAGAACCCCACGTTCAGAGTCACTGCAGTAACATCAATTGAAGCCCTGTGCCACCTCAGCTCGTTATTTCTTGATATTGTCTCACCAGCCCTGTGATATTCCCTTACACTCGTCCTGACTCCGCCCATTAACTCTCATTCGCTTTCGACAAAACTTTCCCCGGTTCCCCAATGTGTGGGCCGTGATCGTGAGGAAAAAATCCTGCCATGACCCGGACTCGAGCTGGAAGTTTTGCATCATCATAAACCTTTACAAAACAAATGTTAATTTTTAGACTAGATTTAGACTAATTTTTAGACTTCAATGTTGTCAAATAATACGTTGAATTATAGGTATTAAGCGTGAGCGGTATCACAGACCGGCGATACCACTTAAAGGTTTTGAAAAGCGATACAAATTGAAGAGGTTAAAGAAAGAAACATATATCGTTAACACGAAGTTGGTGGAAAGGTTCGAACAAAATTTGAACTTTTTGCAATTTTCAAAACTCCAGAAGTTTAATGAAAATAGAGTAGGAGCCTTATTATTAAGAGAAAAAATATTCAAGCAAAAAAGGGGAGTCGGTTTTTCAAAAAATCTCATATGGAATTATTTTAACAAATTTCACGATTTCACTCAAAAGCACGCAAAAAATATCAATTTAGAAGAAAATAATGACATTTTTTAAATACTCTTATTTAGTTTTGCAGAACAAATTTCATTTAGAAAATATATTTTTATTTAATAACGAAGTTGTAGGAGGTGTTCCAAAAAAATTTAAAACACTGCTTTTCGAAATTTCAGACCGTTTTTCTTGAAATGTGCCATTTTTGTTTCCGTAATTAGCTCAGAAGAAAAAAATTAAGAAAAACCTGGAGCCATTTTTTAAGAAAACTGCGAAAAAGACCTTGGGGATTCATGAGAGGACCCCAAAAATTCGGTTCAAATTCAAGGGCAGTGACCGATCTGATAATGTCAATTTTGGCGAAAATCCTGTGTATGGTTTAGGCGCTGGTATTTTTCAAAGATGTTTTAAGAATCAAAAGACTTATTCAGCATCAGGGACCACCTGAAATGGATTTCGCTTTCAAAATCGCCCCCCTTTTTTGCTATCCTTCATAACATTTTCTAAATGACATATACAGGGAAGTACAGAGAAAGAAACTACTAGAAGGAAGTCAATTATTCATTTAATAGGCGAGGATATGCGACTTCTCACTCTGACCTCATTGATCGTGTAGAGACTTTCTGAAGGAGAATTTTAGAACAAGGGCCATCTTATTATGTGATGCCTTGTTGAAACTGTAATATTGAAGAAAGGAGAAAGGAAATTTCCGGAAGATGTTCTTTGGAAAATAGGCTGCTTCCTTTTCAAAATCTTGGGACTGTCATAACATTTACCTACAGGCCTTTTAAAGGAAGGTTTTTGCGATCGTTTTAGAGATAATTTATCATTTTTACGGGGTAGATTTACACAAGATGTACATGTTTAGTTATACAGCTCACCTTCTATGCATACAGGGACTCTCATTTTGGGCTAGTTTTGAGAATTTTTTGCTTAAGTTAGATTTACATATTTGGCTTTCGTAACAACTTTTTTTCCGAATTTCGAAAGGATGACTCAGTTTGAAATTTGCGAATTTGAAACTAAATGCGTTCAGTGCGACTCTGGGCACGTCCCAATTTTTGGACCTCAACTACGCAAGTGCTTTTTTCAACACAATATCTGATAGTTGTTGAGAAAGCATTCCTTTAAATTATAAAGAACCAAATAGGCGCAAATTAGGCACGTAGATGAAAGTCATTGTACTGTGGAACGGAAGTCGATCCTATTAAAGACGTAACTGTATTCCGAAAAAAACTAGTGGTGCTACAGAATGGCACTGACTTTCCCGTATTAGTTTTCTGTTTCCTTGGGTCTTCGCTAGCTCTTCGGAATTGCTACAAACTCTTTCTTGCCAGCTGTCATCTGTCACCGCCAAAAGTACATTTTTTTTTGTCATTTTCTTAATTTTTCGGTTTCCTATTGGTAGAACGGAAACATTAATTTTAGAATATTAAAGAACACACAAACCTAGTCATAAATGGCAATTTTCTTTTAAAAAGTATGTCCCCTTTAAGAGAAAATGGCGTTTTAGCGCTACTAAAAGTGCGAATGTTGAATATCATTTTCACAGAAAATTTTTGAGTTTTCAAAATACTTTATTTGAAACTATTTGAAGCACTTACACTCACAAATATAATAATCTTTACAAATTGCGGATAATGTACTTATTAAAGATGTGAGAGATATTTCAAAAAATTTACATTTATATAATTTTAAAAAAAACAAAAAAATAATTCAAAATAAACTTTACGCTATACTAAAGAGTGTAATTATCACTATCCGTGACAAAAGTTTCAAGAAAAACTTTGCTGCCATATATGAGAAAATGGCGTTTGAGCGTTTCTGAAAATGCGAAATTTTGAGCTATTTTTCACAGAAAATGGTTGTGTTTTCGAGAAAGTTTACTTGGCATTATTTAAAGCACATGTACTCGTAAATATAATAATCTGCAAAAATCGCCGCTAATGTAAATATTATCGACGTGAGAAACATGTGAAAAAATTTACATTTTTGCTATTTTTGAAAACAACAACCTGTAGAGTAATATGGCTTTTGTGTCATCTGATACAGTATATTTACCACTATCCCTGCCAAAAGTTTGAAGAAAAAATTTGGAACCGTTTTTGAGAAAATTTTGTTTCTGTAATTTTTTAAAATTGCACATATTGCACGCAATATTGCACGAAAACTACTAAAATTTTGAAAAACATTTACATGGCCTTTATGTAAGAACTCAATATGCAGAACAAATTTTATTTGAAGAAAGTCTGTATCTTCAATTTTGTAGTTGGAGAAAGACGCCGAAAAAAATTCAAACTTTCACAATTTTCAAGAATTCAGAGTTATCCGTGAAAATCGGACCTTTGCCATGTTAAGTGTATTTTACTCTATTCATACAAGAAATTTAAAGAAAATATTTGAAGCCATTTTTGAGGAAATTTTGAAAATCCCCAGGGGGCTTCATATAAAGTACCCCCAAAATTTGAAGAATCTTTTTTCAAAATTTCAAAGCTTCGACTAGAATCAGATCGACCGGGGAATATCCATTTTGGAAGAAATCGTACGTATGGTTTAGGCGCTAGCAGTGTTCACAGACGGACGGATGGACGTTTTCCTTTCAATTGGTTTTTCGGTATCAAGGACCTAGAAAACAGGGTTTCTGGCTACACCACGTGTTAGGGGATTTTTTTTCTTAATTTAGCAACTGGTTTTATCCACTTTTTCGTTTTCACGGCCCGGCAATTATTTTTTTTCCGCCGAAAATTGGCCATTTTTTCGCGCAGCATTACATAACTTTCCCTATACTACGTATATCACTCCGTGTATACCTACGTACGGGAAAGTATAAGTCAAGAGGAAATTTGAATTCTTATATATCATTTGTTCTCGCCTCCCACATATGTTGGAATTCATTAAACTCTCAGATTATTCGCACCTCTTCCTCGTACAAGTGGAGGTGGATAATTTATTTATACGTTTTGCCCAGGATGTGGTGAAAGGAGGGTCTTTTATTTGAAAACCATTGATTTTTACGACTCATGGAAACTAGGTGATATCCAGGACATTGCAATCCTGAAAAGGATTGATGTGTGTGCATTTTAAGTGAAAGAGTGCATGCCCTTTGTGATCTGATAAAAATTCTAGAGCATGTTGAGCGCATTTAATGTGCCGACTGTGTACTGACTCGATAGACACTTATCGATCCAAGCAACCAATGAAAATATAAAGGAAAAATAAGTTGATGGCGTTCGTACTTTCTTTGAATTTGCCTCTTTCAACTCAAAACAATTTTTGAAGATACTGTCGGTGGCATTACTGTTTTTCGACTTCTACAATACCAATAATTCAGCTATGTCTTGAAAATATCTAGAGCATACATTCCTCAATTCCAGGAAACAAAGAAAAAAAAATTGAAGACATTTTTGAGAAAATAGACATCAGATGGTATATGTGCCGCATGACCAATGGAAGCCACATTGAATCTCTAAGTAAAATTTGAATCTGTTATGTAAAACTTGATGTATTTCGTTAAATATTGACATCCAAACAAAGTACGTTTAATAAATAAATGAATACGAGCCTTCAACTTATCAAGTCCTCAGTGAAACACCCTTATAAGTATAATAAGTAACAATAAAACGAAATATGAAATAATATACAAATTCTAACGTACGTAACATCCTACTGCGCAGCACCACCATTCATTTTACGTTCACGAAACGCAGTAAATTGGGAGCGGGCGACTTGCGTTAGTCGCAAAATTACACAAAAGTACTCATTAAAAAAAATTCAACACGACCTTATTTGAAGATGTTTGGATGAACACTTTCATTAAGAAAAATGTTGTATCTTCATAATTGTAGTTGTAGATGCGACAAAGTAAACTAGTGGTCCTACATGAGCACATACTTTCTCGCAATATTACAATGTTATCGTTGTGTACAACGTGACGACCCATAATTTCATTCATTTCAAACAAATTACGCAAAAACTATGGTCCGATTAAAATAAGTTGGTGATTGGCAGTTGCTTCTGAAACTGTAGCTTCATACAATATGAGGGTATGATTTGGTTATTTTAATAAGTATTTATTTCAAGTGTTTACTTTCGTGTCCCGGGAGCACGTGCTCAGTGATACGCAAACTGTCAACATCGCTCCCTTCCATTCGCAACTGTCAATCACCAACTTACTTCAATCGGACCGTACTAACTTTTACTCGATGTCTATTTGTGTTGGTCTACGTTCTTAACGCAGTAGCATTTTAATGTAATCGGTACTGGCTGGGAATTTCTGAAATTTCCTTTTCCGATTGAGTTTTTGTCAATTTTTTGCGTGGCCCAAATTCAAAGTAGACGGTCAAAAACACAGGAACCGTTAAGAACCAAGTGCTTTCTCAAAATAAGTGGTTACTATTTCGTGGTTCGTATTTCATGCACATTCTGTATCAGTGCGAGGAATGAGTGTTCCCTTGCGTAATCGGAAACTCGGCCATGTGTCTAGTACGCCAGCTATTTCGTGTTTTTTTGGCTGCATAGTTTACACACCCAGTATTTTTAGTATAGAGAACGTCCAGTTTGACTTAGGCCCTCGCAGCGTTTACATCGGACGCGACTTCGCATCGATTCACTCACTTAAGATAGTGTGTTCGAGCCAGTCGCTAGTCAAACTCTCATGGGAAATTTGTGTCTTCTTTATTCTATTATTATTAATATTATTATTATTATTATTATTATTATTATTATTATTATTATCATTATAACTGCTATTACCAACGGAACCCCTGCGATGGAATTGCACAAAAGGAAGAACTGTAGAAAAGATCCAATCGAAAAGAACTACATACGGAAAATCGAAATCCCCAAAAATATTGTTTCATTTCCTTCTTATTTTCCAAAACCGATGAAATGAAAGAGATTTTCAATTTCTGCAACAATGCATTCTTTTTGTAAATCCAATGTAAACAAGTTTCTAAAAATGTAAAAGAAATGTATGTTTACATGCATATTGTAGCGGACTGTTGTAGGATATCTTGCTAACAATCTTAATTTAAAAACACTGAAAAGTTTAGCATCACTTATAATTATTAAAACTGAAAAGTTTTTGTGTAGGGACATACATTAGACGACATTGCCTTTGTATACACAGTTGTTCCAGTTCCGTTAGGACCACTTCTGTAAAATTCCACCCAACAGTGGTACCTTTTGACGAATAATGGCGTTACGATCATTGAAGTTTCAACAACAGCTGTTTCGAATTTCAAACCTCTAGGATCGCTTCATTCAAACCTCTAGGATCTTTGTCCTGGACGCGAATGTAACAGTACGCGTCTGACACTCGTCGGAAAATGGTGTTGGGGCAACGACGTAACATGAAGTTTTGTGTCAACTTAGGGAAATCAGTCACTGAAAGTTTGATATAATGAAAAGTGTTTGTGGTAATGACTAAATCGTTCAAAAATTCTTAGTGTTATCTCGACGTCCCCCATCGTGTGTGAGCGAGAATTCCGAGTTCGACCCGAAAACTGAGCGACAGGATCACGGTCGCTCCTCCACGATGAAGTCCCAGCCACAACGCGAAGATCATGCGCGAGTTGTTGGCTCGCCAACGGGTCACAGTCCTTGATCACCCGTTGTATTCACAGGCTTTGGCCCCAGCCGACATCTGGTTGTTCTGAAAAATGAAGTTGGCAATGAAGGGACACAGTTTCGACGTCGTTAAGGAGATCAAGAAAACTGTACTGCAGTGCTAAATGCAATTCCAAAACAGGACTACTGTGGATGTTTAAAAAATTTGAAACGATTTCAAATTGCATTGATTCAAGGAGAGGCTATTTTGAATAATTAAAGTCATTTTGTGAATATAATACTTGATTTTTATTCTTTATTGCCACAGCAGTCCTGACAGAACTGGGACATACTGTGTACACTCGCTATCTTCCCCTCTCCAACTATAACCTCATGGTACAAGGTATACTTGTATTATAATTGTATTGTTGTGGGTTTTGAAAATGACGTAATGAGCCAAAGAAAGAACATAAGTGTTCAATCAATTAATTTTAATATATTAAAAATTTAGTGATTTAATTATGAAACCAGTTAAAAAGAGCAAGAGATAACACATCGAAATTTGGTTGAGTAGAAAGATCAAATTCCTTTCCAAACGAAAATCTGTAGTGTTAAATGTTTAGATTGTGTTACCTAATACTTTCCAATATCCCGATTCCTTTACTTATCCAAATACATTAATTTAATGAATAAATTCTTGCCACTGCAGGCAGCATTTATTTACTACTAGCGTGAAAAAAATCCACTAACAAGGTACCCAAAAAACAATATATGATAATTAAATAATACTCGTATGGACCGAGAAAGTTTATTAGTGTGTATTAGTTTATTAGTATGGCTCTTCTTATTTTTCGTTTTCATAATTTGGCAATACTAGTACAGATTAGGATGACACGTACATTTTACTTAAAAAAGGCATAAAAACTTTTTCTTTAGTTATGTTGTACGTAACCAGGCTCCAGTTTCGACCTCCCAGACTCGGTACTCAATTCGGGAGGCCCGGAGACCGGTATTTTTCTGACATTTTTTAGTTTTTTCCTCTACATTTCTTTACCCTCGCGTTCTGTAGAAAAATTATTCAAATAAATTGTATAGAGGATACCATTTCATACAACTTTCGTACAACACTTTTTTTCGAAACTAATTTCCAAGCAAGCTACAGGTTTTAAAAAAACGCCTTTTTTCATTTCTCCAAAATGGGTGGCAAAATACGCATGTTAGTGATAGTCAACCTAATAATAAATGTAATTATTACATGGAATTCTATTATTTATATCGTCAGTGTAATCATTGTTTTACAATATAATTTTTTTTCATTGTTGTTGCTTTAACAAAAATTGGTGTACATTATTACTGGAGAATAAAACTGCGGCGATAAGACACCTCTAGGGAGGTGAAAAACAAAGCCATTATGCATCCCGCAATGCTCGTGCCCCGTGTAGTGCGCACTAGGCGGGCCTAGTGGACGAAACGGCCAAGGGTTTTTTATTAGATGTTTGTGATAAACAAATACCTGGGCAATATCGGATATTCACCCGATAAAATACTTGGCGATACACAAAAATAAAAGTATTTTAAACCAGGAACCATTCAAAATTAATGGTCGCAGAATTGCATGGTGGTGCCTGGCAGAAAGGTAATGAACTCCAGTTACAATTCATTATCGCTTAATCGCATGAACGCTTTTAGCCTCGCTAATCCTTTTGTTCAGTTCGTGTCCCCCCTTCCTCAGGGGGTGATCGTGTTAACGTAGAAGGGCACGGTCCCCGGTGGAGAGTTATAGACGATCACCCGGAATCTGAGTTTCACGGTGGCACTCACGCCGCCGTTAAGTCTCAAGGTGGGGCAGTGAGTAGGCGATGCTAAGCTTCTGGTTGTCGGCTCAACCCAGCAGCCCACCAGTTGGGCCCCTGGTGCGTTGACCTTAAGACAGGATCGGGTGAAGAAGACCCCTCGGGGTGCTTGGGATCCACGTATAGACGTCTGGCGGGAAACATGCCTTCCGTCGTCAGATTGCCATGGTTTTAGCGATACCCACGTCGCTAGCCTAAACGTTTAGGCAGTGGAGAGAGGGAAGGGGGCCCCGAGGCGCTCGAGCCTTAGTTCGGGTGGCTCCCAGATGAACCCTCGGCTTCTTCGTGGTAGTGGCCCGGTACTCTGGGGGCATAGAGGAGGGACTTGTTCTCGGCGCATGTGAATGGCGCATTGTTTCGACCCCGGCACTAGTCTGGATAGCAAGTAGCTCTGAGCTGGCAGGGCGGCCTTTCACACAGGCATTGTTTGGGAAGGTTGCCGTGAGGGCTAACTGGGTTTCGGCCGAATTCCGGTTACCGGCTTGTCGACATACTTGTACGTCGGCGGGGGGTGCGGATAAAGGCAAGAAGCCCTAGGTGCCCACTCCGGGGATTCACCCCCTGTAGAACAAGTGTAAGTGTGGGGTTGTAGCCCACGCTAGGAATCTACTACTGTTCAGTTCGCGCCAGAATGGCGAACCAGGAGGAGAAGGCGTTTGGTGTCCTTGAGTTTGCGAAGCGTAGCTCGGTGATTACAGCGCAGAGACGTTAGCGTGTGAAGTACCAAATCGATTCTAATGAATGGACAGTTGGTATAGACATTTCGCAGACACGGTTTGTTTCTGAAAGGAAAGGATCTTCGAAGGCCGCAGTGTCGGAAGAGAATGCAACGAGAATTCACGCGGTTTATGAACGCAGCCCCAAGACCTCCGTTCGTAGTGCTGATGGGGAGTTGCAAGATCCTCATATCAGACAACAGTTTGGAGACGTCCGGTTGCTTATGAAACAATACAGATTGCAATGGCTACAGATACTGAAGCATGAGGACGAACGGAAACGAGTGGCGTTTGCAAGCCAGTAGTGACTGCTGTTGTTAAAGAGGACTACATTTTCACGTCAGGAGTTGTGTTCAGCGACGAAACCACCTTAGTGGTAAGGTAATAATCAGAATATTAGAATTTTGGACCTAGAAAACCCACATTGTCTTGAACATGTAAGAGGTTCGCCGAAACTCCATGTATTTTGTGCAATATCCCGTACTGAATACACGCACCTTTTTTGCTTTGCTGATAACTCAGTTAATGGTGCACACTACCTTGCCATCATACAAAACTGGCTATTTCCGAGTCTGAACAACGATTCTTACATTTTTCAACACGATGGGGCACTCTCTCACGGACTTCACGACACGTGAACTTCTCTTGATGAAACTCTTCCTAATCGTTGGGTTGGTCGTCACGCAGCTATCGATTTGGCACTTTTCATCTGGCCACCACGGCCATCAGATTTAAACACCCTGAGACAGTTTCGTGTGGGTGTACATTAAGGATATCGTTTATGTACCACCGCTCCCCAAAAAATTGGATGAACTGGAACATCCGGTTACCAATGCTGCAGCGTCAGTGACGACGGAGATGCTCGTTCTGGTCTGGGGCGAATTAGAATACCACTATGATATTGTCCGTGTCGCTGGTGGAAGGTTGATTCATTAGTGATTCTGGGTGCGCCAATGGCTAAGGTCATTTGTCCCGCAAGTATAGTGCATGCTTTTATCGCTTGAGGTGGTGATCTGCTGGTTGGCTGGATCCGGCGCCGAGCTACCCGTCGGATTGCTGGTTCTCCCCGAACCTTGTATCTTCCTACACCAGCGAGACACCGCCCCAGCCTAATCAAGCGCTATTACGTACGAAATTTTCTCAAAAAATGGCTTCTAATATTTTGATGAAAATTCAAGTTTTTACAATTCGACAAGTTTTTACACTTCTGTAATATTTTGAAGGTGTCAAAGATTTTATTTTAATTCCACCCCTAGGACAACGATAAAATTGAGAAAATGTGGAGAAATGTCTTATAGGCTCCATTAGATATCAGGAAGGAGGATGGGGAAATCCGAAAAATTAGCCCAGACGACAGACACGAGGAAACTAGTAGTACGAGAAGGTCTGTCATTCTGTATCACCTGCAGTTCCCTTCTTTTCCCTTGTACACTCGCGTGATTATGACCAAAGATTCTTACTTGTGTCCGCGTTAAGTATAACTGTGCTGGTAAAACTGACACGTATCCCGAACCTGTATGAATCCCTTTGTGACTTGGAATTACTCTTCTGGAGAGGAACTCTGTGTGTAGAGTTTCTTGCATACAGCTCTAGAGAAGAATTGAGAGATCTTTTGTTTTATTATTAAATATCGTTAAAACACCATTCTCCTCTTTCGTAAATCGAAGAGAGACTCGTGTAGAAAATATCGTCCACTCTGTCTAGAATATATCAGTCCGCTCGGTAATGGAAATATAGTCATATCAATGCAAAGAACGAAGTGCGAAAAGCACCCTTCTCTCTTACACTGCTTTAGATTGCTTTCTGTGGAAGCTTTTATGACTATGCGTGTAGTGTAGATTGTTAAGTGTATCATTTGCTAAGTCGTAGGGATGCTAGAAAAATGTAAATATTTCGTGAGATATTCAACAGGTAGCATTCGTATACAATACGAATGAATACAAAGTTGTTTAATACGAAAATAGTTAGGTTGGTACTGATTTTTTCAAACTATAACAAAAGTACCTAATAAAAATAATTTATGTGAAATGAGATATGTGAATTTTAATAAATCAAACATGGATTCAAATCAAGTGATTTCTTTCTTCGACCTGGATTTTTGTCGTACTGGAAATGTCCGTTAGAATTGAGATTGGCAGGGAATCGCAATTTTTAGTTAGTTTCTCGTTTACATAATAGAGATAATTACGCAGTGCTGCAAAAGATATATGCTGACGTTTTGTAGGAAAGAGAAGTTTGGGAGGTCCCTGATACCGAAAAAGAGATTTTTCTCATAACGGCAGTCTCTCTGGCCGTTTGTTGCCAACACTAGTACCTATTGTAAACCGTACACAGTATTTCCCCCAAAATTGATATTCCCAGATGTCACTTACTGATGTTGCACATCTTTTAAGTGAATGCGGATATTTCAGTTTTGTGTGAATACTTTGCTAGAACCCCGAACAACATATTCGAAATTTCCCCCGAAATGACTAAATTGTTTCCTCAAATAAAGCAATGTTCGCTTATAAAAATGGCGCAGGTCCAATTTTCATTGAAAACTTTGAATTTTTTTAAAATGTGCAAAAGTTGAAAATTTTTCTGCCCCTCCCAAAATTATTGAAGATGGATTTTTTTTAATGAAATCTGTTCTTCAAAATTAGATCTTTAAGTAATGTCCTGTACGATGTATTTTTTTTAATAGAATAGTTCCCGCGTGATATTGAGTGAAATTGTGACAATAAAAAAAAGAGCAAGACTTTCTCAAAAACGACTTTGTATTTTTGTTCAAAAATGGTAAATTTCCCATAGGTCTCACTTTCTTTAAAATCTGGACATTTGTAAACTGCAAAAGTTCAAATTTTTAAAAACTCTTTTGTACAGTTAATGTTGAAACTAGATGTCTTTGTTGAAGCGTTCTTCAACATTATATCTTCAAATCAAATTTTGTAAGAGTGTTTGATAATGTTATTAATTTTCGCATAATTTATTATTAAAATTGGGGAAACATTAGAATATCTAGAGGAATAAAATTGGAGTGTGTGTGATTTCAAAATAACTGCCTGTTTATAATTCATTTGCGTATTTAGATTATATAAAAAACTCACATTGTTTGTACAATTTTTATCTGCCCGGAGAAATTTCGCGAACGATAGAACCTGTGTTGCCACCGAAAGGTAGTATTTTGTCTGACGTAACTTTGGCTAATATTTTTCAAATTATTTTCTCGTACCTAAAAAAATTGCGTTTGTCGATATTTTTCTTTCCTTCATTCAAATCCACAGTTTTATTCCGATCTTAACGAAATTTTGTACACGTGACCTTCAAATCAAGATAAGTTTGTCGGAATGAGAGTTCGTAAAGCTAACCCGTTTTCCTCTTCTAGCCCTTAAAAGTAAATACTAGTTTATACTTTTTCAATTTTCTCACGATCATTCCGAAAACGTGGAGGAAATTCACCAAAGTTCCATAAAAATGTTTTAAAGCGCATACAATTACATTCCAAATGCTTTTTAATTCATTAATGTAACACAATTACGCTATTCATATTTAAATGTCAGTTGCTCGGAAGTTCGCCGGGAGTACGCAAAAACAAATCTGTGTACAGCTTCCCAAAGCTGTGCTGGTGTTGGCAACGATACTCATCAAGTTGGCAAGTCGGTGTGGTGCGGGGCCGGGAGTCCTAAAGCGAGACGGGGTTGGGGAGGAGGGAGAAAGTGCAGGCAGGATGAGAACGGGCGAGACGGGGAAGGTACGTGATAGTTTAGACCAGGTGAGGGAAAGGCGAAATACGCTTTACAATGAATTGTTTCCTTCGAAAGGAGGGTTGTGGTTAAGATCCAAGCAACGCAGGATACTTCTGCTAGTGCGCGCGATTTTCACCCGCATCACCCAGGTTCGAATGCCTATCTTTTCGCAATGATTGACTATTCACTTCATTAATTGACTATAAGAAATTGTCATTTAATTATTTTGATGTTCAATAAATTAAAGATGTATTTTTCAAACGTGGTACGATTTTGTGTGTTTTAGGAAGCAATTTCGAAAATTCAAAAAAGAACGAAAAAGAATCTGCTGTTGTAGCACCACTAGTTTGTAAGACATTTAAACGCTAAATATGTTCATTTTAAGATGAATTTTCAAGGCGACAAACCGAAACTGTTGCAATATGGAGAACGAAACCATTAATCTGTGATAAAATAAAATGCTCAATCCGGAACTGAATAAAAAGTTGTTTCATTTTTTAACGAATAGATTTTTTATCGAATTAACAGATTTTTTTAACGAACTTCATAATTTCCTTGAACTTGCTACTACGGGTGCGCATTTTGGTGAAGTTACTCGTTGTGTATAACATAGGTATGAGTTTTCGGAATAGCTGACATTACTTTATTATTTCTTTATTTTAAATTAGGGTTTTGATCGTAGTTGGGAAAGAAATCGTCAAATCGTAATATAACGCAGTGCTTAGTATTATCAAAAATTTCGAAAGTAAAATGTATGTTAAACATTTAGGAAACCAGTTTCAAAACCGAAACGGTTTTGTTATTCAAAATTGAAACCAAAATATTTTATCTGAATCCAGAATGTAATTTGAAAGTTCACCTATTACTCATATACAGTATGGGATTGTATATGCTGTTCTCGTAGGTTCGCCATGATTAATCAAACAAATGGATTCATGTCAGTTAGATTGAATATGAAAAATAATAAATATGCAGTCGACTCCGTTTATAGCGAACTTCTGGGGACTAGTATTTTTGGTTCACTATATCCGATGATGTCAAACAATAGAATTTCTCCACCATGATTTTATTACCAATTCTATACCACAGTTTTTGAGGTACAGAATAATACATTAACAACACGAACTGAAAATTTTAATACTTTATTTGGCCTTAAAAATTCAATTATTTTAAATTGTTTGCTTCGTACATTTTTCAGTAGCAATTTCTCTAGATCCTTCTCCAGAGTTCCTGCTCTCTCCATACTTGATTATGCATTGTCCACTGTCTATAAGTGTCGTAATGCAGTCTTGACACCCTTCAATGCCTCGTGCACTGTTGGAAGTCCCTCTCTTTGAAGTCCCTTTCACACTCCTATAACTATAGACAGAGGATTTTTAGGTTTTAAAATATGCTTTTGAGGTGCCTAAAATAGGTTCTTTCAGTATCTCAGCTAGCCTTTTTAAATAGTAGAATAGGCACAAATAAACCAGGAAACTCCCCCCCCAAAAAAAAAACTTATTTTCTCCAATTAATTTATATACAAAGGTAAAAAATTCGCATTTTTTTCGCGCAGCATTACATAACTTTCGGTGGTAGCGGTAGTAAAAATAAATTAATATTATACTCGTACAGAATCAGTGTTGTATCTTTTGCGAGAATACTATTGATGAACAAGTTTAATAGTTAGAATTATTTGTACTATGTTTTGCCTCACAATAAATTACTAATACTTTCTCCAAGTTTTCAAGATAATGTCTCTTATCGGTCAAGATCACTTTTCTTTTGCGGAAATTCAATCGTTTATCATAGAAGCGGAGGTAGGCTTTTCTACGAACTCAGAAAGTAGTGGTATGGAGACTTTTATTGCAAGAACCTTGTCCCGTATATTAATTTGTCTATCTTACAGGAATTTAAAATTAATATCATCCTTGTCTGTAGTGCCAACACAAAAGAAAAAAAATTAAAAGTAGGCACACACAAAACTAGTCTCATTTTAGGTTTTTATAAGTCAAATAGGCACAAATAGGCATTAGTGTTGAAATAGGCTCTCTAGTTGAAATAGGTATACATAAAATTTCATTTAATACAAGGTACCAGGAAAAAAAAGAAGGATTTTACCTAAATATCCGTGGTCTACTAATAACATAGGAGATCCTTTCGGTAGCGGGATGGTGCAAGTGGCTAATGAAACTGAACGCATGTCCGCGCGGATATTGCCAGGCTGTGAGGCTGTGGCAGTCGCGCGCTTCCTATCACCTTCCTACAACACAAATCACATTGTCCTGGGGAATATCAAGTAACATGAAGCTTGAAACTGAAGCAAGCAATCGCGTGTCTTCGCCGCCAGTTGTAGCCCACGCAGGTCACGGCCTTTTGTTTCCGCAGTGAAACGGAGTGGCATGATGTCATCACTCATCAGTAAGGTTCACATTGCTGGGCCGCTACCTTCACCTAGGAGATTTCTTCGATTACGACCTTTGGCCGATTTTTTTTAAGCTGCCAACTATTAGAATTTGTGGCACTAGAGGCGATATTCTTTTCCAGGAGGGAATTAATATTCAGGTCGTTGTATTTCCTACAATTGAGGTTATCTACAACCGAATCTCCTTATGCTTATTTGTAATGTAAGTGAAACGTGACCGGTGTCTTTAATTCACTATAACCGGGGTGGTTCACTTCACGAGTTCACTATAATCGAAGTCGACTGTACTTTGAAAGCAAGTAGATCACTCGATTCAATCGATGTTATTTATTGTTCTTTTGGTTTCTCTATTCCGCCTATAATGACGTTCTATAACCTCCTCGTATGTCGTATAGAAATTATCTAATACTGCGAAATACTGATATTGTGATTTCAGAGGGAATTTCAACGTATGTCTGACTTGGTTTGTTTCTTGCCTGTCAGTTTTAGGCGCTAGTGTTGTTCGGACTGATTGTCAGTCAATCGGACTGAACAACACTAGCGCCGAAAGCTATTAGCTAGAATTGTTGTCAATACGAATATTCCTCCACCACTCATTTAAGCCTTGCGAATTTGAAATGTTTTGAGGGATAGTGCGCATGCTCTCCTTAGAACACTTCAAAAGTTTCTCAGATATGATTCCAATTTGTCTTAAAATTTCTTGTAAGAATATTGAGAAATACACTTACTTTAAAGAAGGCAAAGATCGGAATTTCAATTTTAACTCTCTAACAAATTTTACAAAAGTTTGAAATTTTCGGCGTCCTCTTACAACTACAATATTGAATATAGACATGTTTTCCTTCAAATGAAGTTTATTCTCCACATTTAGTCCTTTAATTGATACTCTGTACATTTTTGGAAGATATTAATAGATTTGGCGCAATTTTGAGTGAAATATGAACAGTATTAAAAACAAAATTTTCTCAAAAACTGCTTCAAATATCTTGTTTAAAGATCTTGTACGGATCGTGCTACTGTTTCTGAAGTGAAGTTGCACCCGGTCCTGGAAATCGTTTCTGGATCTGCCCCTGCTTTCCATGAAGCGCGAAGGGGTGGGGTGGGCCTAGTTGCGCCGTTCCCGCGCTCCGGCCCAGCTCCGACCTGCTCCTGCCGACAGTGGCGCGGCGAGTCGCGCTTCGCGAGCCCATGCGACTGCGCGAACGCGGCCGGATGCGCCGGTGCCGAGGCAGCCGTTGGTGCTGCGGGGCGGGGCGGGACGGCGCGGCGCGGCGCGGCGCGGCGGAGCGGCGGGGGCGGCGGGCCGGCGTTGCCGAATGCACTGGGCGTTCGTGCGCGGCGGTAAGAACGGGTGCTAGGGAGCCAGCCAGCCAGCCAGCCTGTCGGTCGCCTGGAAGGATTCCCAAGAGTCGGAAGAAGCCCCGGCACCCTGTGCCTGTACAGATGGCCTCACTGCGTTGGAACTTGGACCTGCATCTATCTACAGCTGTGGCCGTTGTTGTGATGTCTGCCTCCTTACGGCGAAACCCATCGTTGTGGTAACGAAGAGATCGATTTCGACCCAACTGTAGCAATATGCTGTGTAAGCCTGTGTCATACATCTAAAATTAATCCAATAAATATTTTGTGTAGAATTTTAATTTGGTGTGCCAAATGGTCGCGCTAGCTGCTCATTAGTTTTTATTCCCTTGAATATATTAATGTGGATTTTACATCCATTGTAATTGTAGCCTTAAAACGGTACGATTAATGCCATCACTTGTTATTCACAAAACCTTCGTTTTTCAACCATTAAGTAGATCAAATTGCATCCTTAAATTATGGGATGATCCACGCAGTTATGGCATTCCCATGGCAATTAAAATTAGTGGAAAGATGCTATTTATGAAGGTTACATGACTTATAATTTTTAAGAGTTGTGTTTTCATAGGAAATGCAAGATGAAACGGTTTTAATTGGCTTTCTCGTTATGTGCTAATGTATATTCTCATAATTTTGGCTCGTGATTTCAGTTAATGAATAGGTTCTTGAAAAATAAAACGAGTTACAACTATTCAGAATACCCTTTTCCCCCAAATTCACGGTTTCGTTTCTATAAATTAACGTTTCGTTAGAAGCAAATCACAACGGACGTTGCAAGATCTTCATTCCATTTTATTCACTAAATACTTATCCTTGTTGCTACTATTTGCCTCAAAACCACTTCAATTACTTTTCAGCGACATCTACCTGTCCACTTGGGTTTCAATTTTCGTTTTAGAGAATAATCGGCGAGAAACATATCTTACACAATTCTAATGTTGATTGGAGACGTAGGTCTGATCTGATTGGATTGCTATGATTCATTCTGTCGTCATCAACTATCACGTTGCATGACGAAAAAAAAATTGCTTTCGAAAGAATTGCTTCTTGCTTAGATTATGTTACTCAAGCGTTGTACATAAATAAAGTAACATGATCGTTGAGAATACAAGAAACGGAAGTTTTCTTTTGATGAAAGCAGAGACGTCTCTTATCTTCGCCATAATAGGATGACGTGGCCTGGAGAAGCGTTTCCAGTGTCGCCACGCAGCATGGAAAGCAAAACAGCCAATGCATAGCTTGTGTATCGCCAACTTTGAATATTGTCACGAATGAACACATCGCCTTAATGCAGGATGGAGCAGAACTCTGCCAAACAAAGAGAGAAAAGCGCAGTGTTGCAAACTGAAATGTTCGCAATATTCCATTTGGAATTTTTTGGAACCAATAATCTTCGTATCTTCTGTACCTAGAGTAAGTTTTATATAATGCTTTTATACTTCTGGTATTACAGAAATCCAGAAATTCTGTTAAACACATTGTTGTCGAAAATTATTTTTAAATTTTGTCGTCTTCGTTATTTTTTCCTTCCTGTTCTGTATTTTTTCTTTAATCTGAATCGCGTAAATGTGCAGCTAGTTCGTTTGCGGGGATTTTGAAGGTGCAAAAGATCTGAAGCCTCGATGCATTGCCAAAACTTCGCACGATAGCGCAACTGCGTGATCTGGAGGATTCGTTTTCGTGTGCTCCATGGAGGATGGTTACTTCGTGGCTGCCTCCCCAAGCGAAGCCGTTGCATGAAACATGCTGTCTCTAGAGAAGTACTCGCAGGTAGTGGCAAAAAAATGCAAAACCTCTTGTTGGTGGAGAAGAAATCTCTTTTGCTCTTTGCGTATGTATTTTTGTGATTCTTGCCATTTGTATAGATTAGTAGTATTAACACCGTTTTATGAATATGGCGTTGAATGGGAAAGTAAGAGATTAAAATATGCACTTTTGCATTTCAGCTAAAAGTCGCATGAGAATAATTTCTTCGAATTATTCAAAGAGAGAGCTATTGAGTAATTTGAAAGGTTTTGAAACGACCTGTCGACAACGGCTAAGGCTTAGACCGATGATGTTTCGACGATTCCTTCCTGATTGTGTGGTAATTTTATTCAAAACGGAATTCTACTGAACGTGGAAAGTTGTTAGAGCGGCTTGTACGTTCAGATCAATAGAGAATCGGTTCTCCGCTCGGTGGATTTCCTGCTGTTGATTTCAAAGTTGAAAGCGTGTTGCTCCAGCACTCGCAGTTCGCAGAACGAGGCCGGCCTTGCCCGATGCCGCGCGCTGAGCTGAGCAGTGGCGTCAGTTGGCCTGGGGAGCGCCGACCGCCACTTGGGCCTGCCTGCGAATATCCTTTCTTTCTCTTCCCTTCGCTGTCCCGTCCTGCTCCGCTCGGCGCCCCCACGCGGCGCTCCGCTCCGCTCCGCTCCGCTCCGCTCCGCTCCGTTCCTTGCAACGCCCTCCCCTCTCGCTTCGATCTGGCGTGGACGAGGCCACCGAGCAAGACCGCCATCGACCCACGGCGCGGCGCCTCCCGCTCTGCCTGCCGCCGCGCCGCGCCGCGCCGCGCGGGCTCGGCCGGTCTGCTTCCCCGCCTTCAGTGTCTTTTGATTCCCTCCACCCCTCCGGTGGCCGCCTCCCTCATCCCTTTGCCTGGCGCGCCCGCCCTCCGGCGAGGGGACCCACTTGCCCCGACAAATAGAGGCATTCCCCCGCGGGGGACTCTTTCGCTTGCTTGTTTCCGCACGTCTCTTGAGTGGAGAACTGGGAATAAGACGCAACGAAGAATTCATAAAATTGTAGTTCTGACTTAACTTTCAAAATAAATTTACGACTATTTTATTGATTTCGGCGTTTGACGTAATTACGTTCTTATTGATTTGAGGCTTACCTGTATGAGGTAGTATGAATATGTATGGTGCAGTACATGGACTAGGCTCAAGGAATTCATGGTATGGCATGCAGAGTTCACAATCCATTTCAAAATGTAATACCGGATTCAAATGAGCCACGTGTTCAGTGTCATTGACCTTCGCGGTGTAGGTATGATCAGACAGCATAGGCCTTAAAACGTTGGAGTACGTTGGTGGGCATTCTATGAATACGATTTTCTCGTTAAATCATTCTTACGCTTGTAGATCAGACTTTGTGCAATACTTAGGGACGAATTTGGATCTTGTAGAAGTATCATTTATTAGTGAAAATTACTCAGGCATGCGCTCAACGTGGCATAATTTGAATGCGAACGCTTGAAACATTCAACGGTCAGCTGCTGTCACGGTCAAGGTGATCGCGGTCGAGTCGTTGTCCTTCGCTCACTTCGAAAGCGTTCCACTATTGTTCTCTTATGTTAGTTTTTTGATTAGTACATTTTTTTTCTGTTTCGTTTGGCATGTTGCGAATCATTTATTTTGCTTGAATCCCTTGTAAGTTGTCAGTGCCGTGGTTCATTTAGAACATGAAAGTCAATTGTCTTAATCTCATTGTTGTACTCTCATTTCTTTGTATATTATGTATGCGTCTTACCACGTATTGATTCCTGAAAGATTATTTTGAAAGCTGTAACGTCTCTTTTGGAATTCGTTAAGACGTAGCTCCAAGATTGTATACGTAAACTAATGAATTACTTAAGCATTCGATAAACTCGCTCGTTCTTGGAGTTCAGTATATGGGCATATCTAGTTTACAGTGAAAAATTGTCCGATCATAATGGATTGCTTGTCAAGAACGTAAAATACAAACTAATAATCTATTTATGACAAATGTGTTAGTGGCTATCTTTGAACAAATGTAGTTATTAAAATAAATTTTGGTGTTGACAAGTATATAAAATAAATTTGTTACCTGCAACAAAGTCACGTCATGGAAACATTTACTATGCGAAACATATTTTCAATTAATATCTCCGTAATTGCATGTCCAAAAAGGTGAGGTGAATGACAGTTAATGAATACTTAATGATACATCTAATTTTATGTTGAACCATTTTCAGGTTGCCAAATTGGCTTGAGCTTCTTCTACAAATGAACAATTTCCCAAAATGTCAGGTTAAAAAAGGGGAAAATTAGGACTGATTATATTTACATAAAAAATTGTTTATTACAAAACGTTACGTGACTTCTTTCAAAATGCTCAGGGGACCACGTTCCTCTCTCCCCCCTCCTGAGTGCATCCCCATCTTTTTAATACAAAGAAGACTCGAGTACTTTAGAGTAGACGTCTACTGACACTACTACTTAGAATTACCAAAACATTTTTGAAAGTTTTCTAATTCGAATATTAAAAGACAAGCAACATGAACACAAAAGACTTTTTGTGTACCAACATTATAAACGACGTTTTTCGTCGCAAGAAATCTTTCATTTAGTGTCATCGTGTGGCATAGATAGCCATGCTGGCAGTGTATGACCCGAATAATTACGTCATCACCCATTCAGCCAATCGCAGCGAGCTTGTTGTGTGGAGGTGATGTTAACTGTCCAGCTGACAGAATTGCGGCGAGCGAATTGTAGGGTGTGGCAGTTAACCGAATGGCCGACCATTTTCCCCGCATTGTCAAATACCCCTGACATAATACATTTTTTCCAAAAATAAACTTCAATACTCTTATAATTGTGTTTAATAAAAAGTAACTTGTCGAAAATAGTCCTTATGAATGGTCTTAAAAGTACAAAAACAGACGAATACATGGTTGCACGTCGTGGCTCATAGTTTTGTAGCCTCGTTAAGTGCAAGTAGTATGAGGGTTAATGTTTTTAAAAGATTTTGTGAGTTTTAAAGAAAAGTCCCCTCGTGTTTGATAGTGAAGGCTAGGCTACAATAAAATTAAGAAATGTTATAACTTTCTAAACGCCATGTAGGTTTGGTTTGCAACATTTCGCCAGAATGATTGTGTTGGCTTATTCACATGTGTACAACGTTTCGCAGAACTCACGAACTCTCGACAAGTGGAATGTATAATATTTCAAGATCGGTCTATTTTGGCCAATGATGGTGCGCTTGGCTTTAGAGTAGCCTTTGGTTTTTGAAGTTCTGAGAGAGTGCAGTTCTCGGCAATTTTCAGTACTAGAAAGAGAAATGATATGAAGTACCTTTTTCATTATTTGCTTTTGCACATGTATCGCGAAAAGAGTTTTTAGAATCTGCCCAGTTTGTACTCTACATACTTTACATAACTCGTTCACTTGTTTTTGTACATCGGAATCTGCCAATGTTCGTTGAATTGTTGTGTGAAAAATGCGACTGGTATCTGTCGGCGGGGTAAGAATACGAGCAGAAGTGACGTGTGTGCGTGCCTACGCTAGTGGTTGGGTACCCAACCCCACACATATGCCTGCACCTGGAGATAAGATAGTATGAATGCCGTGCTAGCCTACTTGGCGTATCTTCAGTCGGTCGAGTTCTGCTGGAGTCGGCAATCCTTTACCTACCGGTTAAGTAGATATCGTTATTGCACGTGTTGTGTCGACAGTGGTAGCGTAGAGGGCCCACGGGGCCATTCGCCCCAGACGGACCCCTATCTTCCAAATGGACTCGAACCAATCGAGGGGGTCCGCCTAACAAAGAACCTCGTCTGCCGAGGGAGCGCTCTCATGCAAACCCCTCAAACCGTGGCCGAGATGTGGTCTTACGCCGTCGGTAGACTCGGATACATAGAAAGGTTGATTTAGTAATAATTATCACTGCAGTCGTTTATGGGCCAAATAGATTGTCGGGTTCTTTGAGTATCAGAATTGGAAGCCTTTAATTTTGTAAAGCCTTTAATAATAATCCCTTTAATTTTTTACTATATCTAGGTGAATTGTAAATTAAGGTACCAACTAGCGTGGTTGGCAGCAAGTGAAAATAAGAAATACGGGGTTCTGTGTAATTGTTGGCGGAGTATCTCCCTCTAGCATCTAGAAAACAGGGCGCTAAAGTAAATGTGAGATTTAAGCGTGAGTGGAAATACATTTAAGTCCAGAAGCAAAGCAAGGGATGTTTGTTCAAAGAATCAAGGGAAACTGAACAAAAAAACCTGATGGATATGACCCCGAAGCTGATTTCAGAACTTTAAGAGACGTTCTGTAAAATAGTACAAACTTGAATAAAAGTACTATTATAATCAAATCAACATTATTTTAGTTTATGATAGTTTCTGAAAGTAAAGAAACCTCTCACGACGAGTGTAGAATAAGCTGCGGATCTACTGCTGTGGCAATTTCCATAATTCCTCCCATGCCCAAGAATCCACATGCATACGGTACTATTCCAGCCGGAGAACTTTGTTTAGTACTGACACATCTCGAGCGACGAGTGCCTCGTGAAATTCATTCAATTCACAGTGAACGTTCCCGTTCTTGTTCATGTGAGACCTCAAGACAACAGTCTTATCTAATCCGCGACAAGATCAAACGAAGGGCGTGTGCCGGTCCTTGGTAATTTGTCGCATTGAATCGCCGAGTGCCTTCTGTGCTGACGAACTTTCCGTCCCCCAGCAGGTCGTCAACTTCAGGATGATTGGCTCAGCCCAAAGCTCTCCTGACCCCCAAAATGTGGGTATATGTCACATGCCAGTCACTAATTATCCCGAATTGTTTGGACTCGTGTTTTATCGTGTCTAATTTGAAAAGAAACTGAAAAAAAAATGGTTATTTTGTTCACTAAAAATTATCAGCTTTTAACATGAATTCGTTGGTTTTGAGAATATACGAAACTGTCTTATTTGTAATAATAGTATCTCGAGTCGAAATTCGCGGAAGTGTGTGATGACCAATTGCAAATGTATTTTTTTGTTTATCTATCTACCTACCTACCTATGAGATGTCCCACGAAATATGGGGCCCATCTTCATAACTTCTAAGCGGTTCACGATAGCGAAATGCAGTTTTCGCTCAACAATTTTGCTTCAACCACGAGAAGAGAACCTTTGAAAACTATTTAGTATCTGCTTCCGTGAGTTCTGTCTCCCCTCCTCCAAACTCTCCCTTACGTGTGAGACCTAGTCAATCGTTGCCGGCTGATTGTCCTTGGGCTTCAAGTAATGGCTTCTGATTATTCGGTTGAACGTCCGAACTTTTCCGAACGGTTGTCTCTTGATCATTTGTCAAACGCTGAGTTTGGAGGTAAAGGCCGCCCTGTTGGCAAGAGTGCGAGACCTTGATAGATTCTCTTTTCGCGTCTTCAAATATAGTGCCCAGCTCTTGCCAATGGTTGTTTTGCCTTGTAGATGTGACTTCGTTTCAGATGTGCACTTAAAAAACAGAGTGAATCACGCTACTTTTTATGGCTTAAAGAATGCAAACAAATTGAGATAACGCGCCTTCATCAACAATTCACGATGGTTGAGACATAAGTTGAACTACATTCATCTGACCAAAACAAATCTAGAGATATTAATAATTGTAACAGAGTTGCATTTAGTTTTAAATGTGGGTGTTAGCCTGATGATTTTTGATGAGACATAGATGATAAAAACATAACGAAGACAACAAAAAAAATTGCTTCTTGTAGGAAATTCTCGTAGACTTGGAATCTCTCTAACACCCCCACCATTGTGGAGGCAAACTGTCCAGGGTAGTGCTGTGCAAGACTAATGTAATAATACATAATTTTCTGCATTTGAAAAAAAGATAGATCCAAATAAAACGTAGGGTACATGTGCAGATATACAAATCTTTAACAGTATCTCAATGATATTTTACGAAATCCAGATGATGAGAAATTTGCAGAGTCCACACTGGCTGGGAAGTATGACGTAAAAATCGGTATCCCGTGAACGGTTTGTAATGGATTGAAAATGAGCGGGAATCAAATCATAAAAAGAAAAAAAGACGGAATGTTGTTAGAACGTGGTTGAATCTGGATTGAGGGAATTAGTTTTTTTCTCTAGGTATTCTAATGAGAAAATTAGATATTTTTATGGTAGTGATTCGTGCTTTGGGATTGAAACTATTGGTACTTCAGAATGTTACAGACTCTCTCGGACTAGTTAGTTTTCTAATTTCCTTGGTCTGGCCTTTTTCTTTTCCTAATGGCAGAATCGAAATATTAATTGAAGAAAATTATAGAAGCGTAAAACCTCGTCGTATATGAATGTATGAATATTTTCGTTGAAAAATTTGGAGCTGTTTTAGGAAAATGTCGTTTAAGTGTAATTGTAAATGTGATATTTGAATGAAGCTCATTTTTACAGAAAACTTCAGTTTCTAGAAACTGTATAAGACATCATTGGAAGCACAAGCACTCACAAATGCAGTCATGTATACAAATTGCCGATCATTAAATATTAACGTGAGAGACAAGTCAAAAAATTACAATAGAAAACAAATTATTACAATTAAAGAATTACAATTAAAAACAAATAAAATAATAGAGCAAAATGGCGTTTAAGTCATCGGATACAGTACATTTGGCGCTATCCCTACCAAAAGTTAAAAGAAACTAATGGTGCTATGGAATGGCACAGACTTTCCCGTATTAGTTTTCTATTTCCTTTAGTCTCGGCTAGCCATGGAGACTTGCCACATACTCTTGCCAGCTACCATCTATCGCTGCGCAAAGTACAATTTTTCGGTTTCTTAATCGTAGAATGAAATATTAATTTTAGAATATTAAAGAACAGTAAAACTTAGTCCTAAATGGCAATTTTCTTTGAAAAATTTTGAGCCGTTTTTAAGAGAAAAGTTTTCAATTCTCGAAAAACTTCATTTGAAATCATTTGAAACACTTTAACTTAGAAATACAACAGTCTTTACAAATTGCTGGTAATGTGCATATTCAAAGATGTGAGAGATATTACAAAAAAATTACATTCATGTAATTTTCGCCCCCCCCCCCCGAAAAAAAACATGAACTTTACGTCATATCAAAGAGTGCAATTAGCACTACCTGTTCGAAAAGTTTGAAGAAAAAATTTGGAGCTAATTTTGGAAAATGGCGTTTGAGCATTTCTGAAAATGTGGAGTTTTCACAGAAAACAATTGAGTTTTCGACAAACCTTATTTGACTTCATTTAGAGCATGTGTACTCCTAAATATAATAATGTGATAAAATCGACGCTAATGTCAGTATTAGCGACGTGAGAGAAGCCAAAAAATTTCATTTTTGTAATTTTTGAAAAAACAAAAGAATACAGCAACATGTCAACAAGAATAAGAGTCAACAAGTTTGTCATCTCATAGAGTACATTAGGCACTATCCCTACCAAAAGTTTAAAGAAACAAATTTGGGACAGTTTTTTGAGAAAATCTTGTTTTTGTAATTTTTGAAAATTGCACATATTGCACGCAATATTGCGCGAAAACTACTAAAAGTTTCAAAAAATATACAGGACGTTAATGAAAGAACACACTTTGGAGAACAAATTTTATTTGAAGTAAAAATCTCTATTTTCAATTTTGTAGTTGTAGGAAGACGCTGAAAAAAAATAAAACTTTTTCAGTTTTCGAAAATTCAGAATTAACCGTGAAAATCTGAGCTATGCTAACTTACGTGTATTTTACTCCGTACTTACAAGAAATTTAAAGAAAAAAAATTGGAGCAGTTTTTGAGAAAATTTCGAAAATGTCCGGGGGCTTCATGTAAAGTACCCCCCAAATTTTAAAGAAAGTTTCTCAAAATCTTAAAGCCAGATGGACAGGGGTTTCTTCTATTTGGATCCTACGAGTGGTTTAGGCGCTAGTGGTATTCATAGATGACCGGGCGGACAGATGGGACGTTTTGCTTTCAATTGTTTTTTTCAGTATTAATGACCCACAAAACAGATTCTCGCTACACCACGTATTAGGGGATTTTTTTTCTTAACTTAGCAACTGGTTTTATCCACTTTTTCGTTGTCAGGTGCCGGCAATGGTTTTTTTCACGCAGCATTCGCCATTTTTTCGCGCTGCATTAAATAAGTTAACCTATACTACGTATGTTACTCCGTTTATACATATGTATACAGGAAAGTAAAAATTGGAGCCGTTTTTGAGAAATTGTTTGAATATATTTCATATATGTGACTCAATATTGCGGCACATATCCCACTCAATATTGCACGAAAAAACTATTTTCGGAGAACAAATTTCATTGGAAGGAAAAATCTCTATCTTCAATTTTGTAGTTGTAGGAAGTCTCCGAAATTTTTAAAACCTTTTTTCAATTTTCGAAAATTCAGTGTTAACAGTGGAAAATTGAATTTAATTGAATTGCCTTATTTTACGTGGCGAGACTCAGGCCACCATCGCCTCCGAAAATCGGACGTAAGGCATTTTTATGTGTGCTGCAATCTTCTTAAAATCTAAAGAAAAAAAAATTGGAGCAGTTTTTGAGAAAATCTTGAAAATGTCCCAGAGGCCTCCCAGAAATAAAGTTTCCTGTAAATTATGGGCTTCATGTAAATTACGCCCCAAAATTAATGAATATTTTTCAAAATTGCAGTGCTTCGAGTGGAGCCTGATCGACCGGGGAATTTGGAAAAAAATCCTTTGAAGAGTTTAGGCGCTAGTGTTGTTCAGACGGACGGACGTTTTGGAGGAAAACAAACACATACACACACACACACACACACATACACATACACACACACACACACACACACACACATACACATACACATACACACACACATACACATACACACAAGCACGCGCGCGCGTGTATTTCTCTTGAAATCTCGAAATTGATTTTCTGAAGCAATACA
Source organism: Acheta domesticus (assembly GCA_031308135.1). Lineage (NCBI taxonomy): Eukaryota > Metazoa > Arthropoda > Insecta > Orthoptera > Gryllidae > Acheta > Acheta domesticus. The sequence goes on along the minus strand of JAHLJT010009355.1, from coordinate 21,421,476 downwards.
TACCTTTCTCTAAACTACGTATACGCGAAAATAAATTTTACGTACGTATACTAAATATACGTACGTATACGCGAAAATAATTTTTAAAAAATTAAAGAAACATGATTTTGGGACACTTACAGATGCACATCGTTATGCTAACTGGCGTACATCATAACTCCAGATTGTAGTTTTGCATTGGGAAGAATAAACATTGCCGGGAAACAGGATTTTCGTTTCCTTTCTAGTTGAAATTGTAAATACTAGGAAACTCAGTTATTTAAGATGCTCGATGTATTTACTTTTACTTATTACCCTTCTTTCATAATTATATTTAATCATGAAGTAAACCGGAAATGGAGGAAGGAATATGGAGTTAAGAAGTTTGAATTAGCCTAACGACATAATAGTGCTATTCTTCCTGAAGCAAAAATAAATTATTCCTGTGGATATAAGAAATCAAATGACGTAACGAAAACATCAAGCCACGATTAGGTTTCGCCAGTAATTTGAATTGTCACCGTTTTTACTCCGACAATTATAACAAGAGATTTTGTTTCGCTAAATATCATGAATGTAACAAGAATTTGTTTTGTGGGCTGATGGAAGGTGGTAGTACAGGACTTTCTGTACTGGAAAGGTAGTGCTGATGTTCATGTTCCTAACCGGTCAATGCAACTCGGGCTGTGAAAGCAATCAACAAGGATTCCGGAATAAAACATTTCTCCTTCTCTTCTGTTCAAAATTTGTGGGCTAGAGGTTCTATAACGAACCATGAATTGGAAAAGTAACTTCTTTACTTTGTACAGTATGGTTTGGTTTTGCGTACTTCATCTGCTTACGTGTCGCGTAATTTGTCCATCTTTGTGTTAGGAAGCACCAGTGGGGATGAGGGAGAACGAGGGGGCGAATTGCTGCGGCCTTTGGCTTTGGAAGTTATGGGAGCGGTAATAGGGAGGGGGGGAGGCAGGGAACGGATCGCGAACGCGTGCGCCACACTGCGGCGCCGTCGCAACTTCCATCGAGGCCCAGTGTGCTGTGTCGCCAACCTCGGCCGCGCCATTTCCCTTTTTGTCCCCCTCCCGTTCTTCCCCACCAACGCTACGCCTCGTTCTCCTCTCCCGTCCCCTCCCCTTCCTGGTCCCGCACCAGTCTGTCCGCCCCGCCCCGCCACTTCTCGGACCTTCTCGTACTCTCACGCCCACGTGTCCATTTCCGTAAGCTCTCGGGCAGCTGCGTGAATGGTCGACTGTGTATACCTGTTCCGTCTCTGTGATTGATCCAGTACTCTCCCCGGGAGGATCTCAGTGACAGACATCGGGCGATCGGATCCGACAAACGGCTGCGCAACTTGGTTATGGTGTTGTTTGTATACAAACATGCGCCGAGCGTCGTAATAAAGAAATTTGTTAAATATGGCGCCAAGGATGATGGTGATCATTAAAAAAAATACTCATAATAACGATTTTTACGTAAGGTGTGATTTTAGTGGTGTGAAGTAGTAAGCTTGCGATAAAAGCCAACGTACCCGCATTGAAATTAAAGGTATAATTTGTAGCATAATTAATGCTAAATCTCCCGTTAACCGAATAAATGTACATGACTTGAGAAAATAAAATGTTTTTTTTTGTTAAACACTTGTTGTTCTTGATTTGCAATGAGACCTCTATTTGTATGATAAGGCATCTATGTGGATTTGTCTATTTTCTTATGGATATGAATGGACGCTTTAGATTTAAAACATTACATTCTACTCGCAAGATAATTTGGCTTCCCTTTTTCTTGGAGTTAACACGCTGCAGAACAAAAGTTTCTTGAACACAGTAGAGTATAACTAGAGTTAAACATGAAGAAACTAGGCTTCAAGAAGAAAAACATTAGTATAATAAAATATTGAGAAATATTAATATATAAAAATGGTGCAGTGAGTAGAATTTGAATATATTGCCATGAGCCATATTATATTTTAGGAAAGTTTAAATTTTGTTATATGTTCAAATTACTAGTGGGTTTTAGATCATTGTGTAAGGGTGTTTCATTGAAGTTTTCTTGAAAACTTAAGTTTTAAGATGTAATTTTTTGGGAGAAATTAAGAGGGAAGTGGTAAAGGTATTGTTACTGAGCTTGTACATCTTCTAGCAATAAAGCTAGATTAAATGAACAGAACATTAATAAGATGTGCAGTTTTTATCTTTTTAATGATGCCTTTGTTTGTTTTGTTATATTTTTATAAGATTTCTAATATTACCTTATTTATTGCATTTTTCTTTTGTGTTTTAACAACTTTAAGTGAAATAATTATCTCTGGAGACATTTTATGATTTGTTATTAATTTTTTCTCCTTTCTTTTTCCTAAATCACAAATTAAGTTCACAACAGGATGTTTCAAAGGTATTGGGTATAATTTTGAGTTTGTCTATTCTGCACAATATCAGCTCTGCACACAAGTGAAGAGTTGTTCGCTGTAGAAAATAGTATGAGATCTGCATGTGTGCCCCGACATTAAATTAAAACAAAATAAATCTTAAGTACTTAAATTAAAGAAATGACTCTGGTGGCAACTCTTTTAATTTGCATCTTCCATAAGAGTGTGCGGTTGCATACTTTCACATTAAAATCAGCAATCTACTGCCTTATTCTGAAAGCATTTTTGCGTGACACAAACATTTGTATTTACAGACATGGAAGGCAGTCACCATAATTCGGAGAAGGAGGAAGGGGAGTTGTCATCAGATGATGACTACCAAACCAAATTATCTGAGATGCAGACTTACATCCCATTTCTACAGCAAATGATTCAACGTCTAGAACAGTCAAATGACAAAAGTCGTGAGGCTCAACTTAGTAAAATGAAGAGTCTTTATGGCATCCTCAGCAATACAAAAAAGAAGTAAGTTTTAGTGCATGGAAGTAACTCTTCTTTGTCAGGGTCTAAGTGATGGCTCAGTGGGTCTTGTGGGTTTGCTGCAGTGATTTCTTGCACCTATTCGTTGCTACAGTTATTTTTACAAATAAACTACATTTTGGTGTAAACAAACATTAATTGAGGATACTTTTATATATCAGAGATTATTGTGGATGCACTTTTGGTATGTGCTTGGGGATGTGGATGTGGCCAATGGCAATGGTTATGGTAATGGTAATGAAGGGGGAAATCATTGTATAGAAGTACAGAAGTTGGGTGTTTTACAGGTTGAAGGTGGAAACTTTAAAGAAGTGTGAAGATGTTTTGAGCAATTTAAGAAACAAAGTTGAAAAGGTAATTTTTATAAACATATTTATTTGTTTGTAAATTTTTTCTATTTGTTTCCAAAGCTGTGTTTATCTTCAATTCCATTTGGGTATTCTTTCTGTCAGTAGTAACTTTGCTTGAGATTTTTATTCTGTATAGTTATGGAATTTCTTGTAGATTATTTCTTGCACTTTTTAGTCGTAGAATTCACTACTGAACTTTTAGTTTTTGTTTTATACCTAACAAAAAGTAAAAATTAAATACAGGAAATTAGCACACATATGGTTTTGAAATTTTATTTGTCATAAAGGAATCATCTTTATCAACTATCAGAAACAGGCCGCAAAAACTTTTCTTCATTGCATGATAAATAGGACTGTGATCTGTATACATTTAAGTATTTTTTTCTTCTTCTTTTCTTTTTTTTATTTGTTGTTAACAAAAGCATCCCATTTTAAAAAACTATACTTTTTTGAATCAATTTAAACTGTTTCTATTTTGCATCTTTCTGTGTATACTACCACTAAGAGTATTTTTGCTTATTTGCACTTTATGTGCATATTTTTTCTGCACATTAGCCTTTCCTTGATAGAAAATTCTCAGAAAGTTATCATTGACTTATCAGTCTGTGACGTTTTAGAACTCCACACACTGAAAGGAAGTAATCTCCCAGGAAGTGATATCATACCGATTCCTTATAACAAATATATTCCTAATTTTAGATTCACAAGTGTAATACATCAGTCTTTACAAATTTTGAATGAGAGAATGGATATAAATGTAAAAATTCCAAATCATGGCATTAAATGGATCTGTGTTTACATCTACACTAATTTTCTTAGTAAGATTGAGAATTTGGATTCATGTTGTTCTAGTTTGCTTTCTAGACAAGGTCATTTACTTGTGTACTTTGAATTTTACTAGTTTGATAATTACAGAAATATTATTGTTAAGTGAATTATTCTGTAATTATTCAGATTCTATTTTTATTCTACAATTTTAAGTGAATTATTCTATATTTCACTTAAAATATAATTAAAAAAATTGATGTCATGTAATGTGTGTTTAATTTTGTTTTTAAAGAGGAAAATTAGTTGTTCTCTTACTGCTGAAATAATTCAGTTATTGTTTTGTCTTTAAAAAAGTTGAAATTAAATGCAAGGTAATTTGTACTTGCATAGATAATAATTTTGTTTAAATGATTTCCATTATGCTTCTGTGTATTCCATCAGAGCACAAGTCACAAAGAAGGAAACAAAATGAAAAAGAAGATTCACAGAGAATTATCACATTCAGTAAAGAATGCTGTGATCTCCGATTCAAGTAACTCCAGCCCAAATGACCAAATGACATCTCGCGTTAAGCGAGTTAGTGAAAGTGATGATTCAAGAGTTGGAGAAAGAACGTCAGATCAGTGAGTAAAAAAAGTTTGAGTGAAGTTTGGTGTCCTCTTGTTTTAATTGTTTTCAAACGTTTAAATTGTATGGAATAATTTCAACAATATTTGTATTTTGAATTTCTAGTGAAGCAGTTGTTAGTTCAACTACCCAGTCTTGTGATTCAGAAAATCCAGTGACAGACGTAGTTAGAGCTTTGAAACTTGCTGCAGCGCGTAACAATCTTCGCAATAAATTGGAAAATGTGAAGACTGCTATTCATTCTCCTGGTCACAGTGACGACTCTAAAGGAAATGTAATTGTCAATTTTTTTTAATACTATATTTTCTTTAATAATTTCTTAACATGAAAGATTCTTAAAATATATTTTAATGTTTTTTGTGCAGGTTTCCAGCAGTAGTCCTTCTCATCTGGTTTCTTCATCTTCACCCCCAAAACAAACTTACCATGAAAGGGGAGAATACCATACCAAAGAGGGATTGGAACAAAGTAGGGAAAGATTGAAAAAGTTAATGGGGCATCATCTCACTGCCACACCTTCACCTCCATATCATTCACCTAGTGAAACCCACAGTAGATCTTATGAGAGGAGTAATGTTGATGCTATCTCTCCTAAGGCAGAGTGGTTATATACCAAAGACAGTTCTTGGGAAAAGTATTCTGGTGCACAGTCTGTAGGAAGTGACAGTTGTGATGGTGAATTGTTTACTAGGAGAAATGGTTGGAATACAGAAAAACATAGGAATATTGTTCAGAGTTCAAGTTTCAATGCCTTCCCTGATGAGAATGGTTCTAAAACTGAGAATAAGGTGCGAACTTTTGAAAAATCACCAAAGAATGAAATAAATCTCAAATCTCCAAAACCTGTGAAGTCACATTTACCTTCTTCACCTCCTCCACCATCTTCGAAAATATTTTCCCCTGAGCGAGGTGATGACAGTGATAAAAGTGATGGTGGAAGTGGATCAAGAAGCATAAGGGCAAAATTAGAGCAAGAAATTCACAAGGTTCACAGAGTAGGTGTCAGTACAGGAGGTGCTTTACGAAGTTTAGTAGTTAAAGATGATAGAAGTAGACCATCGGGTAAAGGAAAGTCGGATGGTGAGAAATCTCCCAGAAGTGTGAAGTCAGTTGAGAGTTTTGAAAAACTTAGTCCAGATAATGACAGGGAACGATTTAATAAGATTGCTGAGAAACCAGTCGATCCCCGGCGGCAACATAATAGTGATCGATCACCACCTTTAAAAAGCAGTACTAGTAATGTTAAAAGTTGTACTGATACTGTACAGTCAAAGAGAAAACCTTCCACCAAATTAGTAACTTGTGACAATGGTAGCAGAAGTAAGGAGGGAAAAGAAGGCGCTGAGATGTTTTCTGGTATGAGTCATGAGGAGCTCCAAAGAATAGTCTCAGAAAATCTTCGTAATCTTCCTTCACCTCCTCCAATCACAAAAGAGATACTTGAAACTGTAAAGATATCTCCAAAAGGCATTCCTAATCCACTCCCTTCTTGGCCAGTTCTTAATCTACCACCTAAGATCCCATCCACTCCAGCATCACCTGATGAAGTGTTTCATCAAACCCCTTACACTCATCCAGATGTCTGCTTTGGAACTTCACAATCTTTTGAAACTGGAAGACAAGCACTTCTTGAAGATCCACAACACAGTGTGGAAAGTCACCCAATTGTAGATGATCCACGAATGAATCTTGCACACTGTAATACAGAGCACTCAATGCATAATGTCTATGCATCACAGTGTGAAGATAGGCAAAGTGGAATAATTATTCATGACTATGATTCTAGAACAAGTTTTACGAACTCACAAAGTTTGGAAAGCATGAGGAGAGCTAGTTCCCAGCATCATTTAGGAGAAGATCCACGATCTGCTACTCAAAGTCATTTATTAGAAACTCCTAGAGATAGAAGTAATGAAAACCCTAGATATAAAACACCATTATTGGAGGATCCTCGACCAGTTCATAGTCACGGCATAGAGGATTCGAGAAGGCACATGGCTCATTCTTTCAGAGATGATTCGAGAAGAGATCATAGAAAAATGGATGATTCCAGGATTGGTGGAGAAAGGCGCCGAGGATTACTTCCTACCCCACCTGGCTATGAAAAATGTAATTATAGAGGACCATCAACAAATTCAAGGAGCCATGTCCAAGACATATCTACCAGGTTTGATCAGAGATCTCAGCTAAATGATAACAGATGTAATCCATTGATGATGTCACCTGAACAACAAAATTGGGATACAACACATTGGGTTAATCCTGCAGCATATCCACAAACTCAGAATGTTGATAGGTATCAACAACAATTATATCATTCTAGAGATGGTAGGGGACAACCAATGGCTGTAACACCAGATGAACAGTTTTCTCCCACTGGCCATTCTCAAGGTTATCAGTGGAACTCTGGTAATAGTCTTAATTCACAACAGGCAGTACATGGCAATTTTATGCCTGGTTATCAGGTTCAGCCCAGAGTTGATCATGTTCCAGACTATCAGTCAAAGTCACGAATTCAACATGCTGATCCTAGATTACACAAAGGGGAACGTTCTGAAGCCTCTCAAGACATGCGAACTGGAGATCCCCGCTTACCTCACTCAGATCCTAGACATTCCACTCAGTTTTCGGGTTCCAGACAACCATTGGTAACAGGGATTGCAAGACTAGCATCAGTATCTGAAAGAGATCCTCGGAGGCGGAGTGTGGAAGAAGTGGATTCATCCAGAAAACATGTTGAAGACCAAGATGATAAGAAAAAACGACAATCAGAATGGCGTGCAAGTAGTATGGCCAACAGATTTGAAATGTTTAAGAAATCGTTAAATGAAAAGGAAAGGAAGAGAATTAATAGTGCAGAACAAAATAGAAGTAGAGAAGATAACACCAAAAATCTTCCTAAGAAAGAATCCACTGCTATTTCTTCTCCTCTTGACTGCTTATATGGTACAACTGCAGTAGCTAAGACTGGTAAAGGCTATGGGTTTCAGAATTTTCGTATTCCAAAAATTAAGAGAGATCTCCCTTCCAGACCGAGGCCGCCTACTCCTCCGCGACCAGCTCCTCCCAAAGAAGACTTTGAAGTGACAATGAAAGAAAATGATGCTGGTGTAGCACAGGCTCATGTAGACAATGACGAGAAAAAAGACAAAGATTCTGTTGTCGTTGAACCAAAAGAAACTGAACCACAAACAAGAGAAGTAACACAGGAGTTAATAGAAGCCTTGATTAGAAAATCTTTTGAATCAGGTGAAGGAAAGAAACTTTTTGAGCAGGCAAAGTTTCTTGAAACCTTGAGTGAAAGTTTAAAAAGTAAAAAAATTAGGAAAATTAAACGAATTCTTGAGTCCGATTCTGAGGATAGTGACAGTGATAAAGCCAACAAAGAACAAACTAAGGAAACAAAAGAAAAACAAAAATCAGATGATGAGAAATTGATGAAAACAAAGGAAAGTGTTGAATCAGATTCTGATGATGAACCTCTAGCTGAAAAATTGGCAGTTAAGACAAAGAATGATGTCAGTAGTGATAAAATTGAATCTGGTGGTGATAAACTAGAAGATTCTAACATTGAAATTGAAAGTAAGGAGAGTTCTAAGGAATTGGAAGAAACCATATCTGAGAAGGTTACTAAAGAAGTTGATAATTCTGAGAATGAAGTGACAAAACCTGTTAAAAAACCAGCAGCAAAACGTCGTAATTCCTTAGAATTATTGCAACAAGATGTCAGGGACATGTTTATTCGTGAAGGTGTGGTCACTGCTACAGGGTACCGAATGTGTAGACTTTTGAAAGAGGTTCAGTGTGGAGCTTCATTAGAAGAGATCTCAAAGAATGAAGCCCAACGAATGGAAAATGAGGCAGATGGAGAATCTGATTCTTCATCGGTTGTCAGTAAGAAAGAGAAAAAGAATGATGGAAGTACAAAGTCTAAAAAGAAGCTTGTTACTGGTTCCAAACTAAACAAAAAGATGTCAAAAAGCAATATTGAGGTGCTTTCTGACAGTGATACTCCAGTTCCTGCAGGTTCTAAAAAGAGGGCTAAAAGAAATAGGCAACTCATTGAAGATTCAGACAGTGATTCTTCAGTGAGTACTTTGAGTAGAACAAGCAAATCAAAAACTTCTGGAATCTACTTAGAATCTGATAGAGAAATTGTTAGACGAAGGCGTGTTCCTCGAATTGTTTTGGAAAAAACTGACATTTCCAAATATCGTTCAAATTTGGCTAGAAATCGCATTGATAGTGAAGAAGAGAGTGGTGACGAAATCTTAAATGAAACTGAAACAAAGAAGAAAAGTGCTCTGAGGCGAAGTAATTCTAAGAAAAAGGAAAATAAGAAGACTGAAAAGAAACTGTTGGAAGAAGATGATGAATTCTTTAATAGAGAACCATACATGTTCAAAAGAAAAAAGGATAAGAAGGCTCAGCCATTTTTGAACAAGAAAATTGATGATTACATTCCTAGACTTCATAAGGCTGAAATTCCTAACGTATCAATCATTGAACTATTTTTGATTGATGATAAATCCTTGACTGATACTCCTTTGACAACAGAAATTGCAAATGCAGAAAATGCAAGTACCCCAGAGAAAAATTCCACTTCTCTGGCAGATGTTGCATCAGATTTGAATGCTGATGTTACTGCTAATGATGCTGATGATGAGGATGACGAAAGAAAAGATTCTGCATCATTGCTGGATCGTTTACATGGAGAAAGAAAGGTATGTACTGATGATACCAATAAAAATACTGATATAGAGGAAAGTAATTCAACTGTTCCAGTAACTGAAACCGATCCTGAAATTGAATTGTTAACAACAGATAATCAAAGAGAATCTGAAACTATCTCTTCAAATACACATTCACCAAAGTCATCTTTAAAATTAAGTCTAGTGAAGAAGAAAAGTGTAGGCCCAAGGAAAAAAAAGTCTTCAAAATGGCAATTTGGTATCATAAAGAAGAAATCAACTGTACATAAAACCAAATCCGAAGTGGAAATTGGAGAAGAGAAAGAAGTTTATCAGTTGTCTGAAAGAGGATCTACTGACAATGTTTCTGCAAATGCTAGTGAGGTTCATAATGAAAAAAACACGAGTGACATAGGTGATGATCAAAGCAGAATGGATGTTACAGTTCAGTATGATGTGAATTCTTTTGAAGAAAATTCTAGCTACAAGGAAGTAGAGAATACAGGAAGATTTGAGAAAGAAAAAACTGACAAAGAATCTACTGAATCTGTGAATTTTATAAATATTGACTACGCGTTTCATTGTGAAGCCAAACAAACTGTTTGCTTATTATGTTCATATGAAGGAAAATCTATAGTCCAGCATTATAAGCAAATTCACCCTGATAGTGAAGTTCTCATATCAAGATTACCTATTGATGAAGCCTGCAGGGCTACTACAGAGGCAGAAGAGAAAGGTTTCAATGAAAGCTCTTTTAAAGGAGAAATATTAGGCAATCGAAAAGGCCAAGCTTCTTTTTTGTGTAGATTTTGTAATTATAAAACTTCAGTTCCTGTTAATTTGTATGAACATACAAGTTCTCACACTGGCGAGTATCGTTACCAGTGTTGTAAATGCCCATATATGTCTGCTTCTAGAACAACGTTTAAGGGACATTTTTATAGCCATCATCCTAAAGTTAAATTGAAACAAGGTTTGAATTTGAAGGTCCTCACTGCAGGACCATCAAATAATGCCAAATATATTTTTGGCTATTTGTGTTCTAAATGCAATTTTGTACAGTTACAGCATGAAAACCTACAGAAACACATATCTTTGAGGCATGCAGATGATCAGGAAGTGAAATCAATTCGTATTAACATGTCAAAATCTGTTCCAACGGAATTTGCTGAGGCATCTGATGAAGCAGATAGTTATATTGATAATTCAGAGATTGTGACAGATGAAGATACTGGAGGGGAGATGCACTTGGTAAAAGATAATGCAGATGCTTCTATTTCTATAGATGTCGAAGAAAATTCTGAAGTTAGAGATGACATGTTAAGAAGTGTAAAGGAAGAGCCAGTTACTGAAAAGAAACCGAATCCATTGGAAGCATTTGTTCCGATTTCTTTGGAAATTGATAATGACGAGTGCATTATTCTAGAAGAAAGAGTGAAACGTACACGTGATGTTATGAACGAAGCAAATTTGGAGCATGTGTTGGAAAATTTAAAAGATGTCTCTGGAGCAGATGATGACATTGTAATTATACTAGAAAGCAAATTACAGAACATAAAACAGGAAATCGACACAGAAATGGAGGTAGTGTGTGAGAATGTTTCTAAATCTGTAGACCCAATTAATATCCAAGATTTAGGATCTGAAGTGAAGGAGGCAACTGTTAAAGACCTCAAAACAGAAAATGCAGAGGAGTTGAAGAGTCAACCTAATACCACAATAGAAAATTCGAAAGATGATCCTTGTGAGACAGGTACACAACTTCTACCTACAGAGGAGTGTGCTAAGGAAAATACATGTCCGTCTTCTGATGTGGGATTACCTACTGCAGAAGTGCAAGATTTAGAAAAAAAAATAAAATCTGGTTTGAAGAAAACATCAGATATTACTGTTGAACCAAGTAAGGCACGCTCTTTGACTTGTAAACCAAGTAGTGGAGATGAAGCGAATGAACGTAGGATAACACGTTCTTTAAGTAGAACTGATGATGATGGGAGATCTGTCATGTCAGATGATTCAGGTTTTGATGCATCCAATTATGAAGTAATAGAAATCACAGATGAGTCAGATGTGGGAGAGGAAGAAATGGATATGGAAACTGTATTAACAAGTGCAAAGTCTTTGCAGAATGATGCTGATGAAGGGGTTTCTTTGCCCAGTGGAACTCTCATTGAAAGATTAACAAAGCACATAATTTTCAAAGATAATGTAAAGAGTTTTGAAGGAGATAATAGTGTTGTTCAACAAGAAGAGAGAAAATCCAAAAATTATTCTCTGAAACCACCTCCATTGGCTGCATCTCTAGATAAACAATGTTTGGAAGAAAAGAAATCTGTAATGTTGCAATCATCAGTGGTGAATGTTGCTTCTCTAGAAGCCAGACGATGTTCGAATGAATCAGTACTATTTTCGTGTCTTGTGCCATTTTGTGTATTCACTACAGAAGATGCAACTTCAATGGAGAAACACCTTGCAAGAAGCCATAAACCTAATTGGTGGGATGGAGTCTGTACTATGTGTGACAAAAGAGTGTATGGTGATGGTTCTTTGAAGGGATCACCCATGGAACACAAGTATCCTTTGAGTTTTGCATTGGATCACTTGCGGACAGTGCATTTGGAAAATTTGTCATTACATAAGGACTTGCAAGAATCAGAATGTGAATTGCCTTCTATTGTTGAATGTAGTTCCTTGCCATCAATTAATACTGAATGGACATCAGAATTTCCTGTTGAACTCCAAGATGTGACAGATGGAGACAAAACACTGGAAGGCAGGGAAGAAGCAACTCCTAAGCCAGAAGCTAGAAAGACTGATGTCAGTGAAACAAAAGCTCCATTTCCGTACATTCGCACCAGACGCCTAAGTGGTGATAAACTCTCAGCTCCACCAACTTCTGAGAGTAAATTATTAACACCTTTGGACACTTCATGCGATTCTCGTAAGTATGATCCTCTTAATAATCAGTACCTCAAGTACTACATTGGTAAATTAAGAATATTACTTCATGAGCCAATACTTTCAGTTCTTACTGTCGATGCTGAAAATGATGGTAACCTGCCACCAGATGAAGGTGGTGATGGTGGTGAAGACGATGATGAATTACCTTTCCTGAAAATTGAAAGTGTGGTTAGCTTGCATCCTAGTGCTGGTTCAAACGTAAGTGTTTGGTGTAGCTCTTTCAATGATTATAGATGAAAAATGTATGTTACAATTTTTATTGTAATAGCCCTTGTAGTAATATTAGCAAATAGTTTTTAAGTTAAAGGAAGAAATCAATACAGAGGAATCTGTTTTGCATTGTTTTCCCTGTTCCAACAATTTGTAGGTGGAAAAACATACATTTATGCTCAATTAGTCGTTCCTTTTCTTTCTTCTCACAAACGAATTTAATTACTAGTAATAACCTAATAACAATTGAATTACAGATATAATATATAAACACCAAAATTAATGCAAATCAACCAAAAAAGTTAGCTTCTCCAGTCTATCAAATTCAAAGAAACATGTAGGTAACAAGGCAACACAAAAACATGAAGAATGAAGATGATGGAAGCACTGTAGAACATTTTTTCTGGTTCTGGGTTTAAAATAAAATGGGCCGAAAATACTGTAAATTCCCTAAAAGTAACTCTCTTTACCATTGGGGTACCTTATGTTCCCCAAGTATCTGGAAACGGCATGCACTGAAAACTGCGGTGCTGGACTGGAAAATATGTGAATTATGGTATATATTGCCAACATATTCTTGGGTTTACCTGAAAGATAGTATTAAATGCTCAGTAGTGGCATTGATGCCGAATATCTGTCAGATACTGCCAACTTCGGAACCAAATGGTTTTAACCCCACCTGCCATATTCAAAGGGATGGATATTTGGAATGCATTGCACTGCAGAAATAATTATTATTTGTATCTCATTCTTTCTTCATTTTGTTAGGTTTGAAGCTCAGGGAATAATAAATTATTCTTCGTAAGTGATCAATTCGCAACAAATTATATATATATTTAACACATAACTTATAATAAATATTTTTGTAGTAAAAAAAGTAAAATCTTCAAAACCCCAGATATTTTGAGTAGTTGGAAGATCTGTTAGAGTAATTCACATTATAGTGCTACCAAACGTGATTCTGCTTTCAATTTTACATTTATTAGTAAATTGTTTCATAAGACTGAGCATTTTACCTATCATGAGGTACTGGTTACAACAAATTTCCTTTTAAATGTCTTTAAAAAAACTACAAATGCATGAGCAATTCAATATTAGTATCCAATCAAAGGATTCTGTAAAGTATCAACATATGAAATGCATATTACAGAAATTTCAAAGCGTATCCACAATCAAAATTTGAATTTAAAAGTTACAGTTACTAAGTATTTTAATATTATTGAGAATCTTTAAAGATTAATTTAAATGTGTGGGATATTGATTGGAAACTAAAATGGTTTTGAATAACACAACAGTAACTTACCTGTAAGTCAACTGTATCAAACCTGGCTTCACTGTATTGTGATTTACTCCGTGAGGTGTACCAACTATTCACAATAATTATTTTGAATATATAAAAAAAATATTTAATATATAAATAATTATTTATGTAACAAATATTTGTACAGCTGAAATATTTAAATTTATTGCAAATAAAATGAATCATCATAAGAAAGGCGTCAAAAACCCAAAAACCCGTATTTGCCCATGTATAAGCTGCACTAATAATCTTTGTCACAATAATTTGAAGGAAAAAAATCTTGTGTATAAGCCACACCGAATAATTCAGTGTTGCTCAGTGAACTTTATAATAAAAATATGTATTTATTTCAAAAAATATGTAAACCCTTAATATAAAATTGGAGGAGGGAGTGCAATATCAAACTTGATTGGTTGTTTGTGTGTATCCATCAGAGCATGACACTTTAATTTCAACACTGAGAACGACTGACGCAGTGTGATTCCGCATGGCTTCTGAAGCGGCGAAAAGTTTTAAAGTGTGCGGTATTTTTAATACAATGGACAGGTGCGAGGAAGATGTGGTATGGAACATTGCCAGCGATTGTGAAAGCTACGTTGAATCGAGGTGAGGGGGGAGGAGGATGTGAGAGAGTCCAGGAGGAATGGAGATTAAATTTAACATAAACTTTATACTGTGTGCATTTGTGCTAAGTGTTTGTTTTTGGTTAAGAAAAATCTAGTGTATGCGCTGCACTCCCATTTCACGAGTTACTTTTCGAGGGGAAAAAGTGCGGCTTGTACACGAGTAAATATGGTATATTTCTTTCAAGCCTGAGACGTCAAGAAAAGAATAAGAAAGGAAATTCTCTACTTTTTATTCACTTTATTCAGTCAGTAACATTAATTATAGATGCATTAGGAATAAGAAAAAACTTTGTTGAAATTGGTTCGGATGTGCTCCATTAAATAAAGTGATCCAGGGAAAGCTGATAATGATGAGGATGGTGATGCCGACGACAGTAACAACAATGACACTGAGTGTCATACTCACTCATTAAGTGAAAATGTGAGAGGTTTTGCCTTTTTACTCTTCTTTCCTGGCAATGTTACCACAGTAGTAAATAAAAAATTAAATGACTATCACAAAAAGAAGTGTGAAACACACAACAAAATGTTTGATTAAATTCACACAAATGAGTGTCCCTGGGTAAATTACAAACTGCTTATTTGATTCAAAGCTTTTGTCCAAACTGATTTGGCATGCTTAATACTACTGTCTGGCCGTACAGTCACATTGCTGGAATACCACCTTTTTTGCTGCACTCCATACTTATTTTCGACTAGTGGAACCCCGCAGACATTGTTCTGCCCTTCATGTCCCTCTTGCCCCTTCCATCTCCCTTTCTCTCTCCCTCCCTCCCCCCTCTCTTTATCTCACCGTTTCTCTCTGTCCCTGTCTCAATCTGACTGTCTCTGTGTGACTGTCCCTGCCTCTCTCTGACTCTCATTCTCATTCACATACTTGCAGATTCTGCATGTCTCTGAGCAGGTGAAGTAATATCGGGAAGCGCTGGACCAGCAAAAATGTAATAGAATGTTCAAGAAAAGTTCATCTGTAGATTACACTGTGAGAAACGTTTCTTTGAGGCCTTTGGACTCAAAATTTTAGTTTTTAAAGTCCTAGAATGCTTCGTTTAAAAGTTATTTAACGAAATAGTTTCAAAATGCTGTCGAGTGTGTTGCAGGTTGCATTTTCTTTAATAATTTCATCAACAATAAACCTGACAAGTAATATTTCACTTATTTGAAACACTTGTAAAAACAAAACCTCCTTCTGCATAGTTTTAAATATTTCTTTAAACAAACCACTTTAATTGGCTGCTTATCTTTGTAAATTCTTTATGTTGATGGATCCATGACAATCCTGACCTTTCTTCAAATTTGGGCTGAAAATTAATTCTACATCTAATCTTAATATATCATTCCTACCCCTAAAAGAAATTATTTCCCTTGAAAATTGTGTGAATATGAAGCTACACATTTTGTTTAACTAGATTGCATTCGTGTTACATTTGACTAAATAAAAGTCATTAGCATTTTTAAATTCATTTACTTCTAGTCCCTAAAAATGTT
The DNA here is from genome assembly GCA_031308135.1 of Acheta domesticus. Lineage (NCBI taxonomy): Eukaryota > Metazoa > Arthropoda > Insecta > Orthoptera > Gryllidae > Acheta > Acheta domesticus. The sequence goes on along the minus strand of JAHLJT010009355.1, from coordinate 21,405,571 downwards.
CACATTATTTTACTTTTCAACATTAATAACAAATGTTCTTTACATGGTGACACTTAAAAATTAGACACATGCCTTTTGCCCTTATATGACCCATATGTCCATACCCATATTTGACCCACTTGCTTTTTGCATGAATGCACTTTTATTCTGATCCCTCAGTATACCACCCATTGCCCTTACTTTGTCAGAAAACACCTGGCTCAAGTAAATCCTAAATTCTTCAAATTGTTTTTTAATGATGACTTACAACTGGAAAAATTTAGTGTCATCTCTTTGAATGTCTCCACTGAACAGTTTCTGATGCCCCTGAAATAATCAGTTTCTCTATTATTATTATTTTTATTATTATTATTTTTATTTTAAAATACAATGTTCATAATGAGTATTTTCAGAACTGTGATTTGAATACTTCCATTTACAAAAAGAAATTAGTAAGTAAAGTAAACCTTTTGAGAGCGGGGGTGAGAGTGGGGGAGAGGGCGAGAGATAATCATATTTGTTAATATTGCAGTTACATATTTCTTTTTTCTAGCTTGTCCTTTCACAATGTATACATTTAAATAAATCTGAAAATTTGTGGGAAATACTACAAAAAGATTTCAGTGTCTAGTACCACTCCTCTCAAGTAAAAATAACTTAAGTTTAAGCATATTCTAATCAGTTCCATGTATATTGCTAGTCATTTCCTTTTTTTTTCACAATTCACTGTTATGTGTTTTCAATTCATCTGCTTGCTAATCAGAGAACCTTATGTAATAATTGTATTTGGTGGAAATATTCAATTTTTATCCTGTTACTGTGCATTACAGTGCTCCAACAATATATGTGATCATGTAACATAGGATTGTTAATCATGTATGTGAGTAATTTAATGGGATTGGAACTGACAGTTAAGAGTAAGTTGTGCTATGCAGGAAAATGTGGTAAAGGGTACAAGATTTCACTGTTTTAAAAATTGGTTTTATGAACATTCATTAAACCATTGAAATGTTTGAAAATATCAGTTCTTGAATCTTGATGTGAAGTTAACTTAGTTCTTCAGTATTGAGTTCTCCCTGTGTTCTTTTTGAAAGGCGGCTCCACACATTCATTATTCAGTGAGTAGCAAGCAACCAATCACTAAATCCCAAGTAGTGTTGATGTATTACTTGCTATTTGCTAAGTTATGAACATTTGGAGCTCGCCTTACCAGCTGCATGTCTCTCTTTTGGACACATCAATGGAAGCAAACATTTGCTGAGCACATCAGCTGTTCAAGATTGGGCAAAATTGAGGTCGCTGCTTGGTAAATGCCAAATGTGTGAAGTTGCCTTAAGAATAATCTAAAAACATCTGGGTATTGGCAGATCTAGAATATCTGGAAAAGTTAAAAAAATCGGGATTAAAAATAATAAGAAACTTAAATAAAAATAACAACAATAAATATTAATAAAGTAGTTTTTCTACAAATTATGTCTTAAAATTCATTAAATGTAGAAAAATTGTATTAATGGGATTTTTGTAACTATTCTTTGGAGGGGGAAAAAAAGATAACTGTTCCATTGATATTTCTCAAATTAAATGAAAATTGCTTCTCGCCATTGGAATAAGTATATTGTGGCAGATTTCAAAAAATTTAAGAGAAAAAATGACTGACAGGAATTCAAACCCTGGTATTGCATAAAAGTTGATGCATAAATGTTTTGAAGAACTAATATTAAGGAATAATTCACATTGGCTAATTGCACTGGGTATAGTAGTGAAAAAATATTCATATACATCTATTTTCTCAGGTCAACAATACTTTCCTTGATCCCAGTGTAACGGATTCCGAAAGCAGCCCTGTTGTGGAGACTTCAAATTTACCGTTAAGCAATAACTTTGTGGATATTGGGCACTGCCCTGCTGATGTGTCTAAACAGCCAGTAGTTGCTTATGCTCCAAAATTGGTTGCAGTTCCAGGCTCGCCTGTGAAGAAACAGGTATTATTAGAGATGCTATTAATTATAGCTGGGAAGTTCATGCAAGTTTTTCATGCTGAATAGGGGAACATACCATAGAAATATTGATAAATACACAGAAATAATTAAAATGTGCGGTATTTGGTTGCAAAAACAAATTCTGCAAGGACATAGACATTTTTTTTCTGGCCAAGAGAAAAGGGAAGTACAAATTAAAAACAGATTGTTTTCTTTTGCCCTTTGATTGAAGGTCAGATTTGTAGCCTTTGTACTCAGACTTGGTAGACACCTCAAAAATAAGATAAAGTTGTGCTCTTCCAAGGATTGTTAAAATATTTTAATTTTTGGGTGTACTTTACACAAAGCTTTTGCTGCACAGATTATGTTCAATTTTATGGTCAAGTTGACTCATTTCACTTGCATGTTTCTAAGTTGCGTGTAAGAATTTGATTTTCAGAATTTATAATAAATCTTGAGTCTGTCGCTCACAATTTCCAATGTTTTTCTATGATATTAACAACATTTATTTGCCTGGGAATTGGACTTGAAAACGCATGTTTGGTATAAGCTGGTGTGAAACGGCATGCACCAATAAAACAAATACACAGGTGTTTGCAAATATGCAGTGATGTCTCTTTCTCCCACAACTAAGCTATTATTGTAAGGAGATATTGCAAGTCCCAGGCTTCACACATTGTAATTTTGATTGTTAATTAATATACCCTGCTCTCGAATATTACCCGCACTCTAATTTTATGGACAGGAATATAAAAATTGAAAATAAAATTGCTTGATATGGTCGCGATCATGCAACATCCAGTGGCATGACCAAGAAAGTCACGAATTGTCGTGACATATTCAATCGTGAAGATGTGCCTCGATGCGCCCTATTATTAAAACCTAAATATACCCCATGGTGCTGTGTGACCCTGTGCAACACGCTTCAAGTTCGCGTTACCAACCTTGACGCAAATATTACCCACACCCCAATTTTCAGCTTGTGATTTTTGAGAAAATGTGCGGGTTATATTAGAGTATATACGGTAAATGCAGATTATTTGTGATGCATCTTCAGTCAATTTCATGCACAGTCCAAACAAATGCCTTTAAAATGATACTGTTTTTTCATAAACAATTTGGTACTTGGGTGGAAAAAGACTTCATTAGAAATAATAGATATGGTAATTATTGTTTGAGATAATAAAGTAAGTGGTGGTAAATTTATTCTTGCCCCCTTATTGAAAAAGTACCTAGTTTACATTCCCTTTAATTTAAGTTTTTGCAATTAAATGTAGTTAACTTTTATTTTTCATTTATTGTCTTTTGAGGTCAATGCATAGATTTTATTCATGTAATTAGTGTCATGAAATAAATCTTAACTTTTTCTTAAGTAATTACTTTGCAATTAAATTGCAGATATCTTTTGGTGATATAATTGTTCTTAATTAATAAGTGTGTTTTTTTAAATGTATTAAAAGCAATGTTAATTGATGTTTTGTGAAATTTACAGCTTCAGTTAATTCCTGTGGCTCCAGCAACAAGAGGAACTATTGCTGTGGTTCCAAGTTCACTGCCATCTACAAACATTCCTCAGCCTTTAGTAAATCTGGCTCAACTTATTCGCCCTGGAACACGTGTAGTTGTTCCCAAAGAGAGTTCATCTGTTGCTGCTGCTCCAGTTCAGTTTGTATCTTCTAGTACTAAGAAGAAAATGATATTATGTGGCAATAAAACATTGCCCAACATTCTTCCAAAGCCAACTTCAACATTCATTATTACTAGTCCTGGAAAATCAACATCCCCAGCTGTTGTTCTTCCTCCCAGCATTGTTACTTCTAGTTCTTTGGGATCTGGTATTGGCCTTCCTCCTGTTGCAACAACGTCAGTTGCATATACACCAGTATCCCTTTTGAAAACCTCCTATCCTGGGGCTAAAAGTACACTGACACCAGATAGTACTGTGGTTAGGTTTATTGGTGACAGTTGTGCCAGAACTTCATATTTTGCTTATAAGCGTCGGAAGCAGCAGAGGCCTTCATTGAAGAGCACAAGAAAAATACTGTCACATAAACTTTGCAAGGCCTTTGAACAAGCCAAGGCATCAAAAAGCACACCGGCATACCAAAGAATGTTAATACATGATAAACTTCGGCAGCTCTTCAAGTGCATGGCAAAGCATTGTACGTTCACATCAGAGTCTCCAAAGTATTTTGAAGAACATTGCTGGAAGCATGTTTATTTATTCCAAAAATTGAAGCCAGATAATTCTGATAGAAGTGAAGGAGGGACAGAAAATGGTAAGTTTTTGGAAAGAATAAATTTAAATAAAAGTATGAATGCTGAAAGAATCTTTTGTGTATGATTTAGTAATTATCAACATAATGCTCTTGTTGTATAGACTGCCCAGGTCAAACATCTGAAGATTCTGATGTGGCAATAATGAGGAAAATAGAGGCTGGGGCTTGGCCGCAATGTGCATACTGCTGTACTCTTCACAGCACCCCTAAAGATTTGAATTCACATGTGCAAGAAGAGCATGGGCAATGCCTCTATCAATGTGCTTACTGTTTCTTCAGAGCAGTTGCCTATTCATATGTCGTTTTGCACCAGGTTAGTGTTAAACTATAATTTTGAATTAATATTTAACAAGGGTGATTTAGGAATGTGGGAATGACAAAACAAAAGAGTAAAAGCAATGTTGTGTTTAGTATATTGATTTTTTTTGTTTATTCAGTTGTATTGATGTATTTTTGGGAGAAAAGTAAATGAAGCATTACTGAGGAGAGACGTTCTGCCTTTTACCTCCCAATTTACAATTTGGGATAGTAACTTCTAATATAAATAATTTTTGTCATTGCTGTCAGTTAAGTTACAAGGAATATTAATAAAAATGTATTTTAGTTCAGAATATTAATTTAGAGTAAATTCAGCCAAATAAGATTTAGAAATCTGGAGGACTTCGGCCTAGAAAACAAAATTGCTTAAACCCTAGTATTAAAACTATTTGGATTTTGATTTTACTTTAACCTTACTGGTTCATCTCTTGCATGGAATAAATGAGTGATTGTAAGACTACATTGAAATATCACAAAATTATTGTAATGTGTACTTCGAGTATTTGTTAGTTCAAGTATTTTATTGAAAGTCATTTGTGAGTTCTCTTTTAAGTTTAGAAGTACTTTTATTTTCGAAATTGAGGAAACAGATAAGAGTTATTATTGTTCCATGTTTCTTTAATCACTTAAATTTTATTCTTTAGAATACAAATCATACAGACATGAGAATTACAGTCTTGCTTTGCCGTAAAATATCACAGTTATTACCTCCAGTCAATCATCATCCTGCTCGAAAAGAAGTTGTATTGCCATATGTATGTGTTCAAGGTACGTGTATTGTCTTTTGTTTATACAAGTTTATTTCCTTATGTATACTGATCAGATTTCATTCAAAATTCTTGTTTATTCTTTTAAAGGCAATTGTGGGATGCATTTTTATAATCCTGCAGCTTTTTGGAGACATTTGGAAAATTCACATGCAAATATGACTTGCTATTTTTGTCATATGTGTGATGGTCAGTACGTCAAACCCGAAAAACTTCTTATGGTTTGTATTAGTATATTCAAATTTCACAGTAGGTTACTAATTGCTTCTGTTAATTTTATAGAACTAATTGATATTAATTTTTTTTAGCATTATAAATTGCATTGCTTTCACTATTATCAGTGCCACTTTTGCTTGCATGGGTCAGACACAAAAGAAGACATGCAACACCATTTATGTAATTTTCATCCTAATCAAAAAGCTATTGTGACAATGAGGGATAGTGATCCAAACATGGTGAGTTCTTTGCAATTCCTGTATTAAAATTGTTTCAGTAGCATATTGTGCTACTTTGAAACGTTGAATCTTATAATGCATGTGGCCTTCTTTTCAGCCTGCTATGGGGTCAGAAGAGGAAAGATCTCTTGATTTTTTGAAAACCATTGATCTTGATGTAGATCACCGTGAAGAAAGTTTGCTCTTTCCTCCTGTTCCTTCAACAGAATATGCAGAGACCAGTGTGGAATTCTGGAAAAGTTTCAAAGCATTTGCTGATGAAAACCCATCCATTAACACTTCCGATAGTGGTTTGCTGTTACCAACACCGTCGGGAGTGAATGTTGTATGTGTTCTACCTGCTCCTAAAAATAGTTTCTTTGTTGCCAAAGACTATTCTCAAAGTTGTGAGTATGCTAATGTATCAGAACTTCCTGAAGAACCATGTAAAACCAGTGAAAGCATTAGTTTTTCTTCTGTTGATGCATTGGAGCAAATTACCAGCACAGACTCTACAGTTGTTGATACTGCTGACCAAGTTGAGAATAGTGTTGGTGATTCAGATTTTGAAATTATGTCAAACAAAATTAGTGATTCTACTGATTCTGCAAAAAATGATCTTAAGATTGATCCTTTAGAGTCAAATAAAGCATTGACCAACAATCAGTCCTCGCTGAATAAGAGTAATAATCATGAGGTTATAGTTATTGATTCATCAGATATGGATGATGATGATGATGATTATTCTGAATCACCTGCAAGAGAAGAAAATGAAGTGCCTTCTACTTCTCATTCTAAAATACCAGAGATTAACGATTCTGACAGTGATGTAATATTCATTGGCAGTGATGAAGAAATTGTCCCTCCCAAGAGAAAGAAAACTGACTTCGGAATTCCATTGTCAGAATCTGATCCAAATTACGAGCCAGTTGTAACTCTAATGCATAGGAATCCAGAAACTAAAGCTCGAATTGAATCTGCTGTTGATCCTTTAGCACCTGACCCTCCAGAAGAACAAGTACATTTGAATTCAGAAGAAGGTTCATCCAGTAACATTTTAGTCTCCCTGGATAATGCATGTGACACAGAGTTATCTACTTTTCAAAAGGATCATGAACAGAAACAGCAGCAGGATCAACAAGATCAACAACTGCACCAACATCATCAGAAAGAACAGTCTGAGCTCCAGCAGCATCAACAACAATCAGAACACAAACAACAACAACAACAACAACAACCAGAGAACAAACAGCAGCAGCAGCAACAACAACAACAGCAGCAACTGAAGAAACATAATAGCACAGAGAGATCAAAAGGAGACTCGGTCTGCAAAAATGTCATTGATCCTGATATCTTGGCCCAGAGTTTAATTGCTCCTGAAGAACTAGAAAAGACTGGAGCATCTGGTGAACGTCTGTATCGATGTGGTAATATTACTTGCACATATGCAGCAAGTACATCTAACCAGTTACGTGATCATTTGCTTCTTTGTGACTTGTCAAGGGATTCTGCTGGTCTTACATGTGTACATTGCCAACGACCTTTTAAACAGGTAAAAACTTTACGTTATATGAATTATTCTTTGTATTGTAGAATTCAAGAATGGCGATTGATTTGTTCTTGACTTTTACAGATTGCACCATTTATGGAACATTTGAAACACCATGGGACATGTCGATACAATTGCTTTTTATGCAAATTTCGAGCTCCTCTTCCTCAACAAGTTATTAAACATCTTAAACAAAAACACCGTATTTACAATTCTATTGTTCTTCCAGTAAATCAACAAAACACAAATCCTGAAGCAGATCTTTTTGTTGTTTGTTCGAAGGTGAGAAATTATCTTTTTGCAATTAAATTTTTGTTTTAATTCCAGTGACTGGTGTTTATAGATAATTATTGTTCCAGGACAAAACAAGGCCCAAAGTAGTGCCACATTTTCGCAACAAACGTATATTCAACCCTGATGAAGTCAATTTCTTACCAATGAAGTGCATATCATACCATCCACTTACATGCAATGTTTGCAACTTCCGTTCAAAAGTTGTGAGCAATATGCGTCGACATCTGAATTTCCACAATAATAAAACTATGAATCCTGATGAAATACCTATGAGTGATCCTGTTAACCCTGTGCCACACTTGGAGAAAAAAGAAATGATGTTTGATAAAATGACGAATCTTGCTGCCAGCTCACATCCTCTTGGACGTATGGGAGGCAAGCCAGCTTCAACTGTATGTTCAGGAGGAATCCCAGAACAAATAACTCTTCCAAAATTTGTTCCGGAACATGAACGTTATGTGTGTGGATCTCCTGGTTGTAATTATCGAACATGTGATGAAACTATGTTACGTTACCACATGCGTGCTTTGCATTGTGATGAAATATCGTATCGATGCCCTCATTGTCCTGAATCTATGCAAAAAGATCTTAATGGATTGGCAATATCTATTGACCGAATGGGAGCCCACTTGAAGATGCATGATAACAAATTGTACAAATGTACTCATTGTACATATTTTCATTTTCAGAGGCACATTGTAGAACGTCATTTATCTGACAAACATCCAGAGAGAAGACCATTTGTTCAGGTTGTGAGGGAGGAAGGAGAAGTTCCAACTACATTGAAATCAGACACGCCATGTATTGAAGGTGAAGGGAACTCCCAATCAAATACAGGCTTCTGGATGTGTGGTTTGTGCAAGGCACAATATGCTACAAGAGCTGAAGTATATGAACACACAGCTGCTTCTCATAATATTAAAAGTCAGTACAAATGTAATGTGTGTACATTTAGATCTTCATCAAAACCAAATTGTGAGTCTCACTTCTACTCTCGTCATCCGGGTTTGGAATTAGATCTTATAACAGTTTGTCAGCGCATTGATGGCGATCCCCTTGATTCACCATCAGTCTCTCAAAGTAACAGCACCATGACTACTTCTGTTGCTGAATTGCCTTCAAAAAGATTTGATACAACTCCTCTATGGCTGAGAAATATGGTACGCATTAGGCATATTCGTGGGGTTCTTTTGGAAGATGAGGAAGAAACTCGTATGCATTTGCAGAAGTTGGATGAATCCCTGTCTAACAAAAGACCTAAGGTTAAGGAGTTGGCTCAGACTCCAACAAGTTCTCGAGCAGCCTCTCCAGAACTAGAAGAATCGGATCCATTGGAGCAAAAGTTTGCTCCATACGGAAAACCTGTTTGGGGAAATATGTTTTTCTGTACTTTATGCAATAAATATAAAACCAGGTTCAAACAAGATATGAAGGACCATCTTTACCGGGAGCTTAATTATGTCAAGTAAGTTGATTTTGTTTGTAAACTGTTATGAAGAAAAGTGAAAAGCCTGTTTGAAAGCAATACTGAAATAGTATGTTTTAAGATACAAAGGCAATAAGCCATTGTATTCATTTCCTAAATTTTTAGATGTGTAGATAGAACAATTATGTGTGCATACATATTTGCATGCTTACGTGAATTATCGAACATGCTCAGTGCATACTTATATACTTCCACAAACACATCCGATAAGTGCATGCATAGTATTCATTTACACACGTCCACTCTGTATGAACACAAATTACCCAAGCATAAAATTCTGTCACTATGCAAGACACATGCATTACGTTGTTTCATACACTGCATGCATGTACATTCACACTCTTGAAAATACATTGAAAACGTGTAAATGTTAGCATATATGCATGCATGCACATGCATGTAACATGCACATGTGTACTCATTTCATGCACTCAAATGCATTGAACTTGTGTGAGTGTGTGGGCACATGATTATGATCACACTTTCTATTTGCAATCACATACACACTAGTATGAACATACCAACTGAGTTAACGCACCCACTGACATGTGTGGTGTATACCACAGGATGTGCAGGCATAATATATATATTCTTATATATTGTATCCCATTTTGCACAAATAAATACTTTGTACGTTATGCACTGTCATGCTACATTTAGATGTATGTGAAATTATAAGTTGATTAATAAATGATAAATTCAGTTATAACGATATATTGTATTCTTGCTCAATTTATTTATGTTTAGGGTGGCATCTTACTTAGTCATTTGATGGTTGTCTTACATAATTTTCAAAAACTAGTTTTCATAGGAACTATCCCACACCCTTTATGTACCATGGCAGGTAGTAAGCAATTTATTTTCATTTTCAGGTGGATGTGCGGGCATTGTAAATTAACTTCTTGCAACAAGCATCATGTTCAGAAACATTGTAAAGTTCATGAGAAAGAAGGTAAACTTGAAAATGTTGTTGCTCTCCAGCCAGACGAGGACATTGAATTATGGGTACGTTAATAAATTTGCTGATATTCTGCTTGTGTAAATTTAATTTTTCCTTTCAGTGTATGTTATGTTGTTATATTACAAAGAGATAATAAGAAAATAATGTATTTCTTGTACTCTCTATGGCCACACTGTACATATGGAACTCTTAATTATTCCAAAATACATCTCTGTGTTATTAATAAAGAAACTGCTGAGGTTGTTTTAGAGTTTAGTTATTTAACTGAGTAGTTGACATCAGAAGGAAAACTGTAATATTGTACCCAGCACTTATCTAAGCTGCAATTGCATGCAGACCTCTTAGATTCGTTCGTTGGCTAAATCACATGATAGGAAACACTCTAGGACAAAAATATCAGTCCAAACTTGTCATCAAATAAATTGTGGGAAAGAAATGTGTGTTAACCCATTTTTTATGACTGTCCTATTTATGACTGTGCACTTTGCATTTTTTACTCCTAATTTTGTTCATTTTTTATCAATTGTCAATGTATATTGTTTTAACAATATTATCTTCATACTAAATTATATTTGATTGAATATTTTTAGCATACTCTTTAAATAATTATTTCAGAATAACCATTACTATTCGTTTGTACCTCGTTTATACCCATTTGTTCCACAATAACATTTGTTTGTACCCATTTGTTCCACAACATCATTTGTTTGTTCCAACTACTTAAAGGTTAAAGCACTTTCAATTGTGGTAGTGCCAATGCGACATTGGCACCGCCACCTTCATAAGAAAATTTGGAACCATTCTTAATCGTTTGTACCAAACAGTGACATCAGAATTTTCGTTTATACCAAAGAAATTAATTGAGATGCAGCCATTATAATGTGGTAGTGGTGGTCATTATCACTACTGCCACTTTAAAAAAATGGAACCATTCTAAATTGTCTGTACCAGATTGTTCCACCAGAATTTTCATTTGGACCAAAAAATAATTAAGATATAGCCATTTTAAAGTGTGGGTGAGAGCCTCTCACTGACCCTAACACCAGCTCTGTCACCACTCCAGCCAAAAAATTGGAACCATTGTAGCGTATTAGAACTAATGGTGCTGCAGAATGGCACCGACTTTCCTGTATTAGTTTTCTATTTCCTTGTGTTGGGCTATTTGCAATTGTCACACTCTTGCCAGCTGCCATCCACCGCTACTCAAAGTACAGTTTTTTGACATTTTCTTAATTTTTCTGTTTCCTAATGGGAAAAAGGAAATTTTAATTTTGAATATTTAAAAACACAAAAACATCATCCTAAGGGGCAATTTTATTTGAAAAATTTGGAGACATTTTAAGAAAATGCTTAGCTTTTAAGTGCTACTAAAAATGTGAAATTTGAAGCTCTTTTTCACAGAAAATTTTTGAGTTTTAGAAAAACTTCATTTGAAGTCATTTAAAGCCTGTTAATTCACTAATGCAATAGTGTTTACAAATTGCTGGTAATGTGCATGTTAAAGCTGTGAGTGATATTTCAAAAAAATTTCATTTGTGTAATTTTTACAAAAACAAAAAATACCCCAAATTGAACTTTACGCCATATTGAAGAGTAGAATTAGCACTATCCGTTCGAAAAGTGTGAAGAAAAAATTTGGAGCCATTTATGAGAAAATGGTGTTTGAGCGTTTCTGAAAATGCGGAAGTTTGAGCTAGTTTTCACAGAAAATGGCTGAGTTCTCGAGAAACTTTACTTGACATTATTTAAAGCACATGTACTCATAAATATAATAATTGGAACAAATTGCCGCTAAAGGACATGAGAGACAAGTAAAAAAAATTACATTTTTGTAATTTTTAAAAAAACAAAAGAATAGAGCAAAATGGCATTTGTCATCTCATAGAGTACATTAGGCACTATCCTTACCAAAAGTTTAAAGAAAAAATTTGGTGTAGTTTTTGAGAAAATCTTGTTTGTAATTTTTTTAAATTGCACATGTTGCACAAAATTCAAACTTTTGCAATTTTCAAAAATTCAGAGTTAACCGGGAAAATTGGATGTATGCCACCTTAACAAGTGTATTTTACTCTATTCTTCCAAGAAATTTAAAGATAAAATTTGGAGCCATGTTTGAGAAAATTTTGAAGATATCCAGGGAGCTTCGTGTAAATTCCCCCCCAAATTTTGAAGAAAGTTATGAAAAAAGGGGCGCCTTGAGTGGAAGCAGATCCACCAGGGAATATCCATTTTGGAAGAAATCGCATGTATGGTAGTGACAGATGGACAGACGTTTTGAAAAGAACCATTTTTTTGTATCGGGGGACCCCAAAACACGTATTTCCGTTGAAATCTCAAAATTGATTTTCCGCAGCATTACATAACTTTTCCTGTACCACGTGCATTACTCTGTATATACATATGTATACAGGAAGAT